>JABUQX010127890.1:0-12500 GCA_015478945.1 Trachelipus rathkii
AGAAGAGAGATTATATATATATATATATAATATGTATATATATAATTATATATATTTATATATATAAATATATATATATATATATATATATATATATATATATATATAATATAATTATATATATATATATATATATTATATATTTATATATATATACGTATATAATAAAACTCACTTATATATTAGTATATAATATATATTTATATTTTTATTTTTTATTTTTATTTTATAGTTGTCACCACCACTCACGGGCAGAGCCTATTTCAAGGAGGGGGTGTTGCACACGTCTCAGAAGCTCGCCAACTAATGCAAATTACGGCAGATGAGCACAGACGCAAGCTTGAAGTGAGGGACGATTAAATTTAGCAGGAAACACAGAAGATGGGAGAGAATTCCACAGAACAGGGTGGCAGGAAAGAAGGAAGCACCGCGGCGTACTAGCCTGGAGTTACCAATTACAACACAAAACTCATGTGCAGACACAAGCACCCGCTTGTGCTACGCGGCGCCGTAAAGGTGTGGTACGGCGAGTTACAAGTTCCCTCGAGCATCTGCAACTGCGGTACCTATAGAAAAGAGATAAAGCACCAACGACAAGTTAGTGAAGTCAAGAGGGTCAAGTGAAGTGGAAAGTACGGAAGAGCTAATAAGTCTTTTGGGCCATCTGACTCGACCTCTGTCCAAAAACCCGGGTGAAACCAAGCCTCCCCAGATGATGAGAGCGAAGTACCCATACAAGGGCGGATAAGGCCCTCATATAAAGCTGGGGTAACTGAGAAGAAGAAAAAAAGTCTCGCAGTCTAAACACAATATATATTTATTTAACTATTATATATATATATATATAATTATTTATATATAGGTATATATATATATATATTATTATAATTATATATATTTATATTAGTATATTAATTATTCTTATTTATATATATATTTTTACCTGTGTTTGTTGTTTTGTGTGTGTGTCGGTGTGTGTGTTGGTAATACTGTGACGCATTTCTTAGTCCGACAGGATAAAGTGTCAGGAGCTAGATTTTTTTGCCCTATTTAAGTCTGGCACAGCCTAGTCCTATATATATATAATATATATATATTATAATATACCTATAATTAACTATTATTTTATATTATATTTATACTCTTTATAACAGGATGGATAGTATATATATATATATATATATATATATATATATATATAGGTATAATATATATATATACACCCCTAATATATATATTATATATACTATATATATGAGGGTATATATATATATGCTACAGATCTAATAATAATTATCATATATAATTTAAACATTAGGGTATTATATATATATATATATATATATATAATATATATATATATATATATAGGTATTATATATTATATTTATTATCAAGTGTTCAGTAAATTTACGGTACATCATATTATTACTTATTTATTATTTATTATACTTATTAAGTTTTTATTTTTTACTTATATTTATATATTTATATTATCTTTATTTCTATATTTTTGATTACTTAACTTATATACTGTACCAGTTATATCAAATCGTTATATATTATTATAAAAGGAGGGTCATTTATATTACACATATTATAATATATATACCCCTATATAAGGCTTAGTCACACACTGAGTGATATATATATTTTATCTTATTATTAATTATATATATATCGTAATATATATAACTATGCTAGTATCAGTAATAGGGTATTTTTATGGTATTATTATATATATGGTACTCTATATTATATATTATTCTACTTATATCTAGGGTGTATCTCTATTTGATTTTCTGATGTTTATTTCTATCTTATTTATTATTTCTATATCTATCTACTTCTTATTATTACGTTGTATTATTTACATTTATATATAATATTCATCGTTATGTTTATTTATTGGATTAGTTGCTAGACTTATGCATATTGGGTATGGTAGACCTGATAGTTTGCCTTATTATTTACAATGGTTAAGAGCACTAGTAGTATTAATTGAGTATATGTATCTTTCATACGTTACTAATATGTAAGTTAGAGTAGTGACTATTATAATATGGTATAAGTAACCTAGTAGGGTATAGTATCATTTGCATATTTACTTGTTCGCAGGCCGTTTAGACTAATACGCAATTATAGTACGTGATTTACGTAGATATATATATTTACATGAATTTATGTTAGCGGGTTGTGTTTTTATGTAGTCGTTGTCTATCTCATTCATATGTGGATTTATTACTGTAGCCGTGGTATATATTAATGCATATAGTACATTATCATGGTGTATAATATAGGTGCGGTAGATAAGTATTATCTTGATAGACTCATGACTCTTGTTGAGCATATAGATAGTGTGAGCGTGCTTTTGTCATATATGTCTATTAGTACCCTAGTTAGCTATTATGTTTTTTTTTATGTCACTATGAGACTTGACAGTTTACGCTACGGTTATTTGTGATGGCTATCTGGCTATGAGGTGATGTGTCTGAGCAGGAGTTATTATGAGCCTAGTCTATTTGTGCTTACGAATTACGGTGCTATGAGTTGAGTTGTAGGATGAAGTTACTTGTACGTATTAGTGATGCAATATTCACTGTTTGGTTGTAGCATACCTTGCAGATAAGTATATCAGGTTTCATAAACTATCTCTGAGTATTATATATAGTGGATATGAAACGAGGCTTGCTGCGAAATATAAGTTATTTGCGTGAGTGTATATTAATATATATAAAGACTTAGGTTATTTAATAGTTAATTGATATCCGGTAGAAATGCGAAGTCGTTTGGTTAAATGCGGGTGTATTATATACTATGAACTGGTGTATTTGTAATAATAGTATGTCTTAGCTTGATTGTACTATTCAGTCTAATCGCTTATTGGGTATACTCAGTTTACAGTCTGTGGGGCTTAACTGCTTTATTTCTCATTGCCCTAACTTGTATAATAATTTTATCCTCCTCAGGTATTTACGTGAGCAAATGGTGTATAAGCTACCCCCTAGCTTACGGCTTTTAACTTTCGTGCACTGTTTGATACATATATAATTGTGACATTTATTTATGAGCTCCTAGTATAATACTGGTAAATGTCACTATGGGGAATTGTTAGGTATATTCCAAGCTATATATACACGACGCTACTATATGGGGTGAAGGTGTATATATTTACCTACTGCTGCATAAACACTAGAACGATGATTTAAGTGAGGTAAAGAATAATATATTTTATTATCTTGGTATTTTTAGCCTCAAGTCAGGGACTATGACATAAGTAAGACAGACAGGAGAATCAAGGCAGACATGGCCTTATTATGATGCAAGTTATTATTACTTATTTTTATTATCATTATCATCACCACCACACCACAACTATTACCACTGACTCCAGACTTTTCTGTCTAAAACTAACTATTTTGTTTATTATCAACTTAAAATTCAATGTTTTTAGAATGGTGTATCGGGAGATGTTGGTCTTACATTTTGCTTCTGTCTATCTAATATATTTTCTATCCATGAAACATTGTCAAAGTTCATCCCTTGGGCAAGCCTACAGCCATACCGCCCCCCCTCCTCACATACTTCCGCTATTCTTGCTGAATGTTAATCATTCTTCTCGCTTTTAAAGCTCGGGTCCTTATTCTCTCCATTAGATGGAGAATTTGATGTTTTTTATTTTTTTTTTATTTATTTACCATTCCCGAATAAGGTTCTGATCGTGGATGAAAGCAAAACTTTATAAAAGGAGTAAGAAAAAGAAAGTAAGGAAATAACAGATTCGAACCTGCTCCAAGAAATTTTCTTTTCTACATTTGTTAAATACTAAAGCGAAGTATCGTAAAAAATCTGCCGAAAGTTCTAAAACGATTAAATTTTGCTTTTGAAAATGAGAAAAAAAAATAAATACATAAAAGATCACTCATTATTTAAACTGCAAAGATTTAAAACTATTCTGTTTCCATCCCTGTGTATTCAAGTTCATATGAAAATGTGAGGCTTGGTAATTTTAGAAGTTGTTGCCTATTTGTTAAGGCTGTTGCATGCCAGTTGTCAAGCCATTAAATTCGACTTCGAAGGAAAAATGTCAGGTTTTGAGTTTTTAAAAGTTGTTATTTATCTACTAGGATAGTTTCATTGTTTCAATTTATTCGTGACCACCTGTTAGAACTGTAACTATCCAGACACATTTCATTACATTTTAGCATGTCATTTTATTGAACAAAATTCCCCAGAGTACAACATAATAATTCTCACTAGCATACACATTCCATATTAACTCTATTGGGAAAACTTTGAATTTCTCAAGTTGTTTGTCCTTAATTAACAATTATTTTAATGAAAGGAATTTACCAATACAATTTTAATAACTAGAAATAGGAAGTACTTTTAATAAGAAAAGAAAAATATTAAATATTAATAATCGTAATTTTTAAATAAAAAAAATATTTTGAAAGTGGAAATATAATTTAATACATGAACTCAGAACCCTATGTTTGGTTTTACAACTCTAACCCACTTATAATAATAATAATAATAATAATAATACATAATTAATTAGTAATTAATAATTATAGATAATTATAGATATTAGTTTACTTATTTATATAATATAATTATACATCCATATAACTAATTATATAATTTATTTATAATTTAATAATATAATATATAATTTAATAATAATTTTCTACAAAAACTAATATATATAATATATAATTAATTAAGTGTTGATATTTTAATAGATAATCTAATTATTATTAATACTATTATATTATTAAGGACATAAAACATATAGTTAAACTATGAAAGGTAAGATGTGATAACTAATAATTTTTATATAGAATGATTGCTGAATTTAATACAAGCGTTTGAAAGTTTAAGAAAATTATAATAAAGTAATTAACGTAAGTAATTAGAGACTAAGATAAAAAAAATAATAATATATAATTAGTTATAATATATTTAATAATGACTATTATATTTAATATTATCAATAAAAATAATAATATAACTTATTATTTTGACCATTATTATTAATTATTATTTATTTATATATAAGAATTCAATTGTTAACAGTACGTCACTCTAATATATTTAACTAATATTAATTAAGTTATTCAATAATAGTATAATATCATCATTAATAATCTACATGGAATTTCTTCCCAATTGGATCTCCATAATTGAGTATTTATTATAAGTTATAATTTATATATTGGATATTAATATTATATATTAATATATATTAAAATTTATATAATTTATATAATATATTTTTGATCACTATTAATTTAATTTATGCTTATCATCTAGGATTTGTTATGAGTCAATATATTCATATAATAAATAATTATTGAGAGGTGAGATTTTATATTAGATTAAGGAGAGTATATATCAATAACTATATACAATAAATATCGGATATAAAGATGGAGTACTATGATTAATCATCAATAATGGTATTTCTGGTAATAATAACTGGGATGGTTAATTGACATCATCGATAAATAATTCAATTTAATTCTTGGTATAATTCATTATGAAATGATTATATAATATCTTCGCCAATCATAATAATAATAATTAGCCTGTCATTATAATTATATAACACTCCAATACATCTAACTCAATATTTATTATATATTTATTATTAATATTTATATATATTAGTATTTTACCCTTTTTAAAATAATGAATGGGAAGCGATAATAATAATTAACTAATTTAATTATATGGAGTCTATATAAATTATATAATAATCTATGATATAGAATTATAATAATCCTGAAGTTTGCATTTGAATTTGAAAGAGAATTTTAATGGTAAGTTCAATATATCATTTATATCATATAATAATAATAATAAAAATAACAATATAAATAATAATAATAATATAATAATAATAAATGGAATAAAATAATAATTGGAGTACATGTAATCAATTGCTAAATAATGATAGTGGTAATAATGTTAATAATCTTATTAATTAATATATAATATAAATAAATCTTATCATAGCTAATACATATTAATTATATAATAAAGAGGGTAATCCTATCACACTATTTAATATACTGCAGCTTACTCTAATAATAATCATTCACATTCTCAATATATTATTAATAATGATTAAATTACCTATCTTAATGATCATTTTCACATGAATAATATCAATTAATAATAATATAATAATAATTACACTCACCATTCTTCAGACTAGTTCAAGATATGGGAAAGGGCATACACTCATCTTAATTCATAATTAATAATAATAATAATTAATTAATAATACATAACTAATAACTATATATATATCAATTAAATAATTAAATTAAATTAATAATAATTAATCTACATAATATATAATTATTTTTAAATATTAAATATCAGCAATAACTAATAATAATAATATAATAATTAATAATTAAATAATTAATATAATTATCTATAATATATATAATATTAATAATATAATGTTATATATATCATATTAATAATAATAATAATTAATAAATAATAATACTATAATAATAATAATAATTACATAATTAATAATACTAAATAATAATAATAATAATTTTAATATAATTTATATATAATAATAAATAATAATTTATAATATGTGATTTAACTTCATACATAATAATTAACATAATAATGATCAATAAATTAATTAATTAAATAATACATATCATTATAAATTTCATAAATTTCAATCAATTAATAATAATGAATGTAATTTAATATTTAAATAATTATAATAATATATAATAAAAAAATATATATTTATATCATTATCATAATAATAATTAATAATATAATCAATAATAATAATTAATAATATATAATTAATTTATATAATAATAAATAATAATAATTAAATAATAATTATATAATTACATAAATAATTATATAATAATAATATAAATAATATATAATTAATATATAATCATATATCATACTAAATTAATATAACAATAATATAATCCTAATTTGTTATCTGGACAAAGTACTAACATCCACTAATTACATTAATTAAAATAATAATATATAAAAATTATCTGCATTAATAAATAATTCAATAAAATAATAATATTTTATGCTAATAATAATAAATAGGTAAATTCAATTGAAAGTAACATTTGAAATAATTAATCAATAATAATAATAAATTATAATATAGGAAGGTCTGTTTATCATATTTAATAATTAATTTATTAATAACTTAATAAATATAATTCAATTATATTCAATAAATAATAATAATATACTAGAGTTAATAATATAACTGCCTTGTCCTAATCCATCCCATAGAGTAATAAATAAATGAAATCAATAATATAATAGATAATAATAATAATTAATATAAGTAATATAATCATGATAATAATAATAATAAAATAATAAAATAATATAATAAATATAATAATAATAATACAATAATAATCATAATAATAAATAATAATAATAATATAATAATATAATAATAAATTATCCACATCTATTCTTAAATTAATATAATAATAATGAATAATAATATGAATCTGTAGGAACTAGAAAGATGCTACGCTCAGGTCTCCAAAAAGGTATTAGTATTAAAGACGATCTAAATACATGAAATACATTCTTAAATATTGTAAACTTGTCTTAATTACTACTACTTAACAAACATGCATCTAGAAAATCCGCTCAGAACATAATATTCGTGGAGCGCCAATTTTCTTCATTCCAATATGTACTCCGCTTATGTCATTCATAGTTGCCAGCACGCACCCCTTGATCGAACAAAACAAGAAAAACTTGATCGATCAAATCTTTAATCGCTTCTTAAAATCTCAAATTTACGATCCGACAAAACTCGAGTGATTTTTCCTGTTTCCCCACTTTGTAGTACTACCTCACCACCTCCACTTTTTGGTTTCACCCCAGAACGCACATCTCGCAACATTAAACACTTCATTTCTACCAAAACTTTCCGGCTGACCTTCCAGATCTTTCTTCAGGTGATGGCTCCATTTTGTTTCTATATTGGTAACTTTCGCAAAGGGCAGGATTCTTCCACTTCACTCCCCTCGGCCTGGCATAAAATTGTACCAAAACAGACTTTCCCTAATACCTATTCCTGATCTCGCCGCTATTCTTTTCACAGTCCTATGGTTTCTCTCCACAATTCCATTACAATTTCCTCTAAAAGCCGCTCTGAAATTTTAACACTCACTCCCTCATATTTTTTCAACAACATTTCCCTCCACATGCAACGACACTGAAGACGCCGCATTAGGCAACCATATTAATTCTTCAGGCAAGCCATGGTTCTAAAAAACACCTCCTGCTTAATTCCTCGAGATCTCTTTCCCTCTAGTATATTAAAGAAATTTCCATATCGGCAAAATCTACTTGGGGCCAGGCCGGTCAAAGGCAACCACGACATTTAATCTTCTTTTCCTCATATTGAGTGGGCCTCTACGTCAAGTCCGCCACATTTTTCTCCAACAGTTTGATCCAACAGAAAGCTCTCCGCCGGGAGCATTTCGCTCGGATTTGCGATCTCATCGACGTGACACTTCTAACACAACGTTTCTTACACAGGTTACACCACCTCCTCTTTCTTCTCACCCGCCCAGAATCAAGCTGGTGTTTTGAGAGGGGCATATAGAGATTTGTTTTTGTCTACCCCGCAATGGTTTTGGTCATGTGCATCCTCTTCAAATCCATCGCCGACATTCCACGACCTGTCTTTCTTTCCGCCCTTTTCCCATTCTCTTCTTCTGCCATTTATCCGAATATTCTTGTTATACGCGATTTGTCAGCCACAATTGTTTTCTTTTCCTCGGGGAGGGGGTACTAACATTAATCCTTTCTTAAACTTAATCCGAGGATCCTCCTTCACGAAGTTCCCGACACCGCCGATAATTCCCAGACGTCTTTTCACCCACCCTTCGCATCGGGTCGCAGTCCCTTTATGGGTTGTTTTCACTTACGAAACATCTTTTGAATGTAATCACCCACATGTGTCCATCCACGCCTTGGACATACCCGTTTGGAAGTCTAACAACTATTCTTCATTTGTGTACTATCCTGGGTAATCCAGTTGCATCGGCGTTTATGATTTCCGCGCTTACTCAAACATAAGAATTTATGTCTATCTTTCACGGCGTGGCCTAGTGGTGAGGGAGGGTAACATTAAGCATTCTAATTCTTGATATATACCGAATTGTTATTATTTGTACTCTTTGCAATTCGTCTTTCTTCCCTACAAGCACTAAACTATGAGTGGTTCTTGTTTTCATATCTTCATTACTATCTCCCGCGCATATATCTCTGGCCAACTGCCCTATCTTCCCATACCAGCATAGATATGCAACTTTTGCAGATAAATGCACTTTCTTACACACTTTTCGATCTCTTCTGGATATCACCTGTAATCTTCATTCATACAAATCCCCTTTGCTAGTATTACTGTTATATATTATATGTTGGGAACCCTAATGAATCTCTATCAATAGTTAATTTTCTCATTAACCTACGCTTAGATTCCAGTAATATGACTCCTAATCATTTTCTCTAAGTGGCTATTCATATCAGTCTCCCTTCAGCAATTCCTTTAAAGTAGGAGCTAGGAATTTTTTCAATATTTCTCTCATACTAAGTATGACATTGTAAACCGGGGATTTTTCAAGACATAAGGAACCTAAAAATCCCCCGGCCACAGGATAATGCCGTTTCAATCTAAAATTATTCTCGTATCTCAATACTCGTATTACACATAATCTCACTTCTTCTACTGAGATAATATTCCTCATTCTTTAACTGCCATTGTTTCGGCCGAAATCACCTGGAAGCTTGTAAGTATTTTTCTCTGCTCTCCGAAACCTATAATTGAATTATATATTACTCTATTTTACCTTTCGGCCATTTCTTTGCAATTTCTTGAGTCCCTACTAATACCTATATTATTTTCCCTTACCTAACTTAAACTCATTTTATTATCTTGGAAATATCACTCTACGTGTACTGAGCCCCAAACTTCATAATTAGAAGTGCTCTGCCCTCCACTCATATCCTCTAGATAAGATATAATTTTGCCACTATCAATAAACTAGAAAATATCATATTACAATTAATGTACATACTGAAACATTGTACCATAGATCTATACCTCTTATTCCAGACCATAGTTTCACTACTATACATTAACCCAGGTAACAAAATACCCTCATGCAAAACCCTAGCACACTCGAGACTTATTCCCTTTACATCCACCAAGGAATTATTTGCACCAGCCACCTTCCAACCATTCACAACTTTCCTACTACACTGTGCATCATCCGTTCCTTAAAGGCCACCCTGCCCCGATACTACTCAAATATCTACAATCCTCTTTCCCCTCCATCTCTAAATACTCTTTCATTAAACACAGCCATACGCAAATAACACAGAGAAATCACTACATATCCAAACATCACCATACTCCAAGTAAGTCCACCAGATATATCCCCCTCAAAACAAACTTTGTACCGAAAAACCCGCGTAATGTTGTCCCGACTTCGTTCTGCTCACCACTCCTCCCTTCAAAAATATGTTTAGATTAGTAAATCACCCGACTTACGACGACACAAGACCCCCACTGCTGGACTTTGACCAACACTAGACGCATCCACTCCATCGCTTCTCTGACGGACCTATGGGCCTGGCCCACTCGGGTGGCAAAATGCCACGTGGATGCCAGCTTTTAAGAGGGGTCGGGAGGCATGTAAGTAAGTTATAATATACAGTGTTAGTTTTTAATACGGCTAATATTTTGTACTCTTTCAATCTTGTCAGTTTTTACATAAGTTTTTTTTAATGAGTGTTGTTGCCACAATTTTATCAAATCTCATAATATTTAAAAATTTATTTTCTAACATTTTCTTATTAATTTTGTTTTCTTATCAGATTTTCAGAATGGAGCATCAGCAAGCGCAACAGCAGCAGCAGTTTTTAACTTTAGAAGGACTGGAAAATAGCAATGCCAGGATGTTATTCGTTAAACTTATTAACATTTTGTTAACTGTATTACAGGTATAATATACAGTATATATATATATATATATAAGATAATATAGGTATCTAAAATTAGGCTATCTAGATATATATGTATATAACAATAAAACTATTGAAAATATATATATATATATATATATATATATATATATATATATATATATATATATATATATATATATATATATATATATATATTTTTTTATTAATTTAGTAAGATGTCGAGAACGGGAGGACTGATTGATAAAGAAATTTGTGCATTTAGAAGTGGTATAGGATGTGTGGGTCAAATTTTTACACTGAAACAATGATTGAGAAAATTAGAGAGAAGAAGAATAAATTGTATTTAGGTTTTATGGATTTGCAACAGGGGTATGATAGGATTAATGGGGAAACTGGCAGGTTTTGATGGTAGGCTTCTGAATGGAATCAAAAGTATGAATGACGACAGTGAAGCGTGTGTAAGAATAAATGGTGTTGACAATGATTTGTTTAATATTAATAGCGGAGTGAGGCAGGGATGTGTTTTGTCTCCTTAGTTATTCAATTTGTATATGGATGAGGTTATAAAAGAATTAACGGTAGGGGTGGCAGGGGAAGGTGTTAGAATGATGGAAAATGAATGAGGGTGCAAGTTGCTCTATTTATTGTATGCGGATGATTTGGTTTTATTTGGCGAAACTGAAGAGAGTTTGAGAGTACTGGCAGAGGGGTTTGGCAGGGTTTCTAAAGGAGGGGTTTGGCAGGGTTTGAAAGTAAATGTAGATAAGAGTAAGGTTATGGTAGTGAGTGAGGAGATTCCGCGGCGTGAAGTTATGTTAGATGGTGAGCAACTGGAACAAGTGTCTGGATTTAAATATTTAATATATTTGAAAAGGGAACGGATGATGCAGAGTGTAGTAGGAAATTAGTGAATGGTAGGAAGGTGGCTTGTGCAATTAATTCCTTGGTGGATGTAAAGGGACGGTCTTGAGTGCACTAGGGTCTTGCATGAGTTTATGTTGTTACCTGTGTTAATGTATGGTAGTGAAACTGTGGTCTGGAATAAAGGTATAGATCTAAGGTGCAATGTGTTCAGATGGACATACTTAGGGGCGTGTTGCGAGTGAGAAAAAATAATATATATATATATATATATATATATATATATATATATATATATATATATATATATATATATATATATATATATATATATATATATATATATATACTATATACCACTAATATATATGAAAAAAAATCTTGCCGTACATTTTGCTCTGCTCCAATAAATTTTATCTAAATATAAAATGTTTCTCTCAAAAATTTAAAAACGGAGTCATTAATTAAGTAAAATTCCTTGTTTCAACTCTCAATATATTTCCGGAATATATTTTATTACATGGAACATACAATGATACCCGATTGAAACTTTTAAAGTCTCTTTTTGATTATAAAAATAAAAATAAATT
>JABUQX010127890.1:17500-20000 GCA_015478945.1 Trachelipus rathkii
ACAATTGATATATATATACTTCTATATATATATATATATATATATATATATATATATATACTCTAACTTTAACAACTCCCAGTATTTTGTGTGGTCAGTCTCCAAAAATTTAAATGGTGCCGGAAGTGTTTTTAAAGTTCGTTTTTTATTATTGCTTGTTAATACTAAATTCTTCAAAATATTCTGAATCGAAAAGCAAAAAGAACTTACAAAACGTACTTGATAGGCGATCATTGATTTTTATTTTATAAAACACTTCGAGTATGTATTATATAAGTTTGTCACCTATCCTAGTAACTTTTTGGAAACCTTTCTCATTTCTCTATATATCTTTATCTAACATTTATATAGCCTGTTTCTATGTTGTGTAGTTTTTTTTTTTTTTTTTTTTTAAATTCTTTGCTAGTATGGCATAAGTTGTTAATCATATCCCGCACCATTGTAGTCTATGTTGAATATTTTAATATTGACGTGGTAACGTTCTTTTTTAAATCTCTACCAACTGTTGTATATGGTTATAAAAGTCATTCATTATTTATCTTTCACGTGAATGACTTTCAAGATAATATTACAAACCATTATTATGATGGACAAAAAATTTGATTCAGTCAAAATGGAATTATTTCCATTACTATTTTATTTTTTTTAGATTTTTGAATTTAAGCAAGTTTTGATATTTTCTTTTCAACATTAATCACTTTTGACTTTTCATCTAATTAGTCACATATATTTTCTTGTATCTTTTTTTTCGTACGTTTAGTAAATAAGTAATTACTTATTAGTTATTATTATTTTATTATTAAATAAAATAATTACTTATTACTATTTTATTATTAAATATATTATTAAATCTATTATCATCACTGTCAGTGGTACATCTCTTGAATTATTTTATCGTTACTGAAGTAGCAGAGCAACATTTAGATTACTTATTTTTCTTTTTTATATGTAAATGATTTAGTTTCCAGTAGTTTTTTCTGTTATTTGGTTAATGGTCTGTGTATTCACTGTGTAAACTAGTGATAGCGTAAAAAATTTCTCTTATCTTTAATGTTGGTATATTTTCACATTTGTAGGAAAAATATTAATATAAAATATTACTTTATTCTATCTTAATTGCATTTAGAAATAAACATCTGTTTTTACATATTTTAAGTAGTCACTGAAAATTATATTTTTATTATCTTTGAAAATAGTTTCTGAATTTAAGAACAATAACCGTAAAAGTCAGAAAGATGCTTTAAAGAAAAAATAAATCTTGATTTACTATATCTTTTTTCATATATATATATATATATATATATATATATATATATATATATATATATATATATATATATATATATATATATATATATAATATATATATATATATATATATATATGTATATTAACGTGCCATAATATTGATTGTATATATATATTATAAAATTATGTTATTTATTTATATGTAACTATCTTTATATATATATATATATATATATATGTATATATAATAATAATATAATATATATATATATATAATATATATATATATATATATATATCTTATAATAACCAATATATATATATATATATATATATACAGTATGAAATAATATATATATGTATATATATATATATATATATATAACATATATATGCTATATATATATCTTAATATATATATATATATATATATATATATATATATATATATATCACATACACAAAAAAAAAACACAATATATATTTTTATATATATATATATATATATATATATATATAACCTTATAATAACTATTTATATATATATATATATATATATATATATATATATATATATATATATATATATATATAATATAATATA
Organism: Trachelipus rathkii; assembly: GCA_015478945.1. Lineage (NCBI taxonomy): Eukaryota > Metazoa > Arthropoda > Malacostraca > Isopoda > Trachelipodidae > Trachelipus > Trachelipus rathkii. The sequence continues at coordinate 19,353 of JABUQX010127890.1, forward strand.
TATATTTATATATATATATATATATATATATATATATATATATATATATATATATATATATTATATATATATATATATATAATCATCATCATCATCATCTCCTCCTCCTTTCCCCAGATTGGGGGTGAGTTGCGCAGTATACACCGGAAGCAGAAAGCCAGTACAAGAACATGACGTAAGTTGAAAGGAAAGCCCTCCTCCCCCCTATCATCCTTAAGTGAGAGCTCTTCGCGTTAAAAAAAATAATACCCCCTGAAGTTTCACAAAACTGCATTAGACCCTCACTCTGATATCTCGTCAATGTAGAATTCATTCCTTAGCCAGGCCCGCAACCATACTCCCATTATGCATCTTTCTTCTTTCATCTGCCAAACTCTCATTCATTTACCGACTCGATTCACTTTTTCTTCAGTCTCCCAGCCGCTCGATTCCCAACACACTCATCACACTATACATCCGCTTACCAACCGACTGTCATCCATCTTTCCATTTAACCAAACCATCTTAATACACTTTCGTTTATTCTCATTTACACCTTTCTTCACACCACACAACTCCCCTAACACTTTCATCTCTCGTTTTATTAATCTTTCATACCTAACACGCTCCTAAGGTTGTTCATCTGAACAGATTATACCATAGATCTAA
>JABUQX010127890.1:25000-47500 GCA_015478945.1 Trachelipus rathkii
ATTGATGCAAGCCAAGTAGAAAAAATAACAGCATTCCAATTGAACTTGTTGCGCCATTCTTTACTATAACGACATCCAGTACATGTAAGTTGCGATCAAAAACTACTGCTTACTTGCTCCATAGCATCTTATACTGAAGGAAATGTTAAAACTTTACCACTGACAAACTTCCTCACTTCATTTCCACTACCATCTTCTGAGCCATTTCTCCTTAAATTTAAGAACCAAATTAGTTGGTTGCTGTACCCTCGACGAAACATTACCTTCAAAAATTGCATGGAATTGCTCCTCTTGGAAGCTGAAGCTCCCTGCGTTCTAGAAAAATTACTTCATTAGTGCGAACTATGAAATCATGTTAAAAAAAAAAAGCATAATAGATCAACACCAATATCAAGCAAACTTCCGAGATCTGTAGTTGCCCACTTTATAGAGTCAACTTCTAAAAGCGCATAATCGCTTGACTTTTTTAAACTGGTCACTGCCGCACCCCCAGCAAATGATGATGAAGTTGAGATAAATTGACATTTCAATATCATAAGGTAATATGAACATAAAATACTAAATACAGTCAGCTCAGTAAATAAACCAGAGACTACTGCTTACACCAACCGGAAAGTTTTCCATATTCTCACAAACTGCAAGCACTTCTAAGCTTGGCGACCGAAATACATATTTAATGGCAACTGACATGCGGAGCTTGAAGTATGAAACTACAATTAAGTTATGGATCCCGAACCCATCGTCGTAACCATCACAAGGCAGTGCTTCTTGCCAAGCCTCCACATTTGACACATTATTTATTCACTCGGAAGACTCATCGACATGTTATCATCTCATTATGGAATGTAGTAGGCCGAATTATCTGTTCCTGTATGTTTCATCTCTACTTTTTTCCGTGAGAATTTTTCAATAACAATTTCTCTCTATTACCTTCGTCAATGAATTGGAACTTGTGCATAAATTTTAAACATTGATTTTTTTTATTTTGCGGAATTGATAATCCATTTCTGTATACCACTCACCCGGTCGTTGTTATGGTTCTTGTACAGTTATTTATATATATATATATATATATAAATTATAATATATGACATATTAAATATATTATATATATAATATATATAGTATATATATATTATATATATTAATATATATAATATATATATATATATATAATATATATATATATATATATATATATAATTTTAGGACGCATTGACAAATTAATAATTTAATTATTATTATTATTATTATATTATTATTATTATTATTATTATGTAATTATTATTATTAATTAATTATTATTAGACATAGAAGAATCTTTCAATTGAATGGAAGAGAAATTAGATTTAGCATTTAAATTAGCATAATTTTTGTTTTCTCTTCAATTTTGTTAAAAATGTCACAAATCTTTTCAAATATTTTGTTATATATATATATTTATATATATATATATATATATATAGTTATATATATTATATATATATATCATATATATATATATATATATATATATATATATTATTTATGATATATATATATATATATATATATATATATATATAACATTGTTGTATGTAAGATTATATAGAGTAGATAGAATTAATGCCTTTGATTTTGTTAGTAAAGTTTTAATTAGATTGTATTTGTTTGAACCTCCAATGATTTAGAGTTTTCTTTAGAGTATAAAATGAGAAGACTTAAAAATTTATTTAAATTTTCATTTTTTTTCCCTGCTTCTTTATGCAGATATTTCGAACACTTCCTAATGCTCTGAACTGTATTCTTTACTTCAAAATATGGTGAAGATCCGCCTTCCCTTTTCCCGGTTTTCGTGTATCTTCTCAATAGCTTCTGATTTGAACATATTCCCTTAGTTGTTCTATGACAGTTTAAGTTGTTACCAATGGCGTTGTATTCCCCCGACATTTTTCCCCCCCATTTCTTTTCTACTAGTGGGTAAAGTCCGGAGACCTAAATTCCACCAGAGGTGAGGAAAATTTCCAGGCTAGGTCCAATTTATTTTCATATGGGACATGCCCCGATCCACGTCGTTTGAAAGTTTGGACGTCAAAGGTAGTTGTGGAAAGTAAATAGAGGGAGTGTGTTCAGACTTTAACAGTGGAGTACATGTAATATTGAGAGAAGGTATGCGACTGGAGAGTTTAGAACAACATACGTCCGTTGTAATAGCGATAATAAAAAGAAGGTTACGCAACATTTCGACTGGTTGAGAGAGCAGGAGAGTTGATTAGACGAGAAGCCCTAGACTCCACCTTTTCAAGGAGAGCATTGTGAGTGGAACCACCCCAGATGTGAGAGGCATATTACATACAGGGGCCAGCAACTGGAGTGGCATGAAGAAATTTATTTGTGGAAATGCCGAATAGAAATATTTTATGTAAATTCACTATTATAAGAAAGTAATATTTAAGCCAAAAATAATTAAAAATTAGCCATTTCCACAAATAAATTTCATTACCGCATGAAGATGCCTCGAGTCCGGAGGCGAAATATTGCAACGATTACATTAGTCTTCAACAATGGTTTAAGTCCTGAAAGATCGACGTTGACGGTAAGTGTTTTCTTCTTAACTTTTAAAAGAAAGAAAATCCGAAGATGCGACTCTGAGAGGTGAAGTCTTCAATTCTTACCTTTTGAACCTCGAGGGTGGCTGTAAGTCCCCTTCTTTAGAGTTCTCAGACTTACGACACCCTCTCTGAGGAGTGGATATGATTTTCCTACTGGCGAAGTTGAGATGGATATTTTCCTGTTTTTTGTCTTTTTTTTGGGAGCTTTTTAAAACAAATTTGTGTGGTCTAAATCTTTGAAATTATTTTTGACTTTAATATTACTTTCTTATAATAGTGGATTTACATAAAATATTATTATTATTATGATTATTATTATTATTATTATTATTATTATTATTATTATTATTATTATTATTATTATTCTTGATCTTCCTTCTATTTTCCCAAGAATGGGAGTAAGGTCCGTTACGAGCATCGGAAAAGAAAAGCAGTAGAAGAACACGACAAAAGTCGAAAAGAAAGCCCAGCCTTACCGCCCCCTCAGTACCATTAATTAGGGAGAACTCGTCGCAGTCATCAGAAAATCCACCCTAAAGCTTCATGGACAGCGAGGACCCTCACCATGGTAGATCGTCACTGTATCAATGTAAGGGTTCAATCCCTTGGCCCAGGTGGGCCACAACCATACCCCCTCACAATCCCCCGCCATTCACTCCTGTTATACACCTTTGTTCTCGCCTCTACCAAACTCCATTTCCTCTCCTCAAACATTCGTTTACTGATTCCAAATCCACTTTTTTCTTCGGTCTTCCAGCCGGTCGTTCCCAACACACTCGCCACTATAATCCGCTTAACCAACCGACTTCATTTATCCCTTTCATATGACCAAACCACTCGATATACTCGCATTTATCTCATCATTTACCCCTTACTTCACACCACACAATTCCTCTCTAATAAGTTCATTCTCATTTATAAATTCTTCTCATACCCTATCACTCCCCTAAGATTGCCGTCTGAACACATTGAACTTAATATCTACTTCTTATTCAGACCATAGTCTCACTACCTATACAATAACACAGGTAAACAACATACCTCACGTAAGACCCTAGCACAGCTCAAGACTTAGTCCTTTTACATTCACCAACGATTTAATTGCACCAAGCCACCTTCCCTGCCATTCACAACTTTCCTACTACACTCTGCCATCATCCGTTCCCTCTCATCCAACACATACCCTTAAAATATTTAAACTCCAGACATTTGTTCCAGTTTCTCACCATCTAACATAACTTCACACTGAGGATGTCCTCACTCACAACCATAACCTTAACTCTTATCCACGTTAACTTTCAAGCCGCCTCCTTTTACACACCTGCAAATGCTCTCTACCAATCCTCTCAAACTCTCTTCAGATTCACCACAGACAAAAACCAAATCAATCCGCATATAATAGGTAGGGCACCCTCCACTCATCTCCATTCTCCATCATTCTAACATCATTTCCTGCCATCCCCACCTCGAATTCTTTCCTAATCAACCCATCCATATATAAATTAAGATAACCAAGGAGACATACACAACCCTGTCTCACTCGCTATTAATCCTAAACCAATCATTAAATCATTTTATTCTTACACACGCTTCACTATCGTCATACATACTTTGAGTTCCATTCAGAAGCCTACCACCCAAACCATAATACACTAACACCTGCCCTAAAGCTTCCCTATTAACTCTATCATACGCCTGTTGCAAATCCATAAAAACTAAATACATTTATTCTCTCCCTCATTTTCTCAATCATTTGTTTCAATGTAAAAGATTTTGATCCACACATCCTCTACCACTTCCTAAAAGCACCTTGTTTCTTTCACAATCAGTCCCTTCCAGATCACTCGACGTACTTTTTTGACCAAAAATACCAGCATATACCTTCCTTACAACCTCAATAAAACTTATCCCCCCCCCTTTATAAATTCTACAGTTAACCCTTTTATCCTTACCCTTATATAAGGGTCTATTACCGCTCTCCTCCAATCCTCGAACTTATACCCTCCATAAACGCTTATTTACACAACTTCCAATCCAATCAATCACATCTCGCCTCCAATCGTTCTTGATCATTCACCAGTATTTCATCATACCTGCAGATTTACCATTCTTCAAACTTTCTCACCCTACCCATTACCTCCTCCTTACTATATATTCCTCCCCAAAATACCTATTCCTCTTGCACCATCAACCCACAAACATTCACTATCACCTTTCTTACTGTTAATATTGTAAAGATCGAAGTGTTTTTCCACACTCCCCTCGCATCCATTTCATCAGTTACAAGAGCACCATCCCTATTCATTATTCTAAGCAGATTTCCCCTTATTCTCATTCTTAACCTTTCGCGCTTCCTTCTACCTTTGTAATTCCCCATCATCCTCCTTCCAAACTGTTCATTTACCTCTTGTTATTATTATTATTATCATCATCATCTAGAGGCGGTATCTTGGCTCTGCTCGATCGGTCAACGAGGAATCCTTTGGTTTCATCTGTCCAAAAGTTATCGCCTCTGTTCAATTGAATGGGAGGGTCACTGAGTTTGGTTGGATCTCTTCCCATGTGGGTGTTCCGGGGGACGAGAGAGCTTATACAGAGGCCAACCGTGCTGTCGCCGTCAGGATAACTAGCAGAGGGTTCCTTTTTTGCCAGATACCTTTTTCGAATGGTATCTGCGAAGACGTACTTTTTTGTTTTGATTTTTCCGCCCTTTTTTTGTGGTTGCCCTACTTTCCTTTATAAATAGTATAGTTTATTATATATTGTTATTATTATTATTATTATTATTATTATTATTATTATTTTTATTATTCTTAATTTATTATTATTGTTATTATTATTACTTGTTGTTATTGTTATTGTCCTTATCCTGTTCATCATACCCGTCCCTTCTCCGTTCTCTGTACGTACTACTCTACGTACTCTTGATCTCTCTTTTGAGGGTCTCTCCATTCCCCTGATTCCTGGTGGCTACCGGGCTGTTGTCTCTGTGTGTGTGTGTCATATGTTCATCTTGTCCTCCTTCCTACCTGGGTTAGGGTACAAGTTAGAAACCGGTTATTCTCGCCTTTCTGCTGGCGCCTCTTTTGGGGACCAGAACCTTGCCCTGTAGTGAGGGCCTGCACTTGGGCGCATAATCTTGGGCTTCGCGTCTTATTCGTGTGGTGCATGGCTATTATTTTCCATCTTCGGGACTGGACGCGGGGTTCCTGGGAGCTTTCCCGAGGCCACACCCACGGCCCACCCTAGGGGATTCTAGGAGGTTTTATGCTCTGGGCTATGGTGGGCGCAGTTACGCTCCCAGGATTTATGCTTATATACTGTATTTGTGTTTATTTATTGTGGAGCAACGAGATTTATTTTCGTGCAACTTTCACTGGAGAAAGAGTTGTACGGGGTTGACAGTCTGAAGTATAAGTTCGAAAATATTGTTTACGTGTTTGCCATTAATTCGACGAGATCTCGTCACAGCGATTCCAAAACAATCAGGTTTGGGATGAAGCCGGTCTTTGTATTGCCTGTAGAGTTTTTCTTGATTATCTTGTGCCTCTTGAAACTTTCGGGGATTGCCAGAACGCCTACCTTAGGAAGGCTATGTGAGGACATTCAGCTTCTGCTGCTGTGATGATAACTTGCTGGGGGGGAAGAAGTTAAAAGGCATCATCAATGGTTTTGAAACTATGGAAAATGTTATGGCAGCAGATAGGGTCAGATGAACAATCAGCTATCTCAAAGCTCATGTTGACGAATTTAGAGTTTTCGAGCGGCAAGACTACATAAATCAGGAGGAGGAGGGTTAGCGACATCGTAACATGAGACATGATAGCCACGGTGCTAGCTACAATACGGAGGCGTGCAAGTATCACCATGTAAGCGCTTTCGTCTGTGGGAGGAAGACCACTCACCAATGCTCGGCTTTATGTTTCTGAGTTTCCCTCCCCGCCGATGCCATTCATCACTCTTGCCAACTGGATCGAAAACACGGCTGGAGAACGGGTAGTAATCCCATTTAGTACAGATGGCACCTTGAATCAGCTTCCGGGAGGTACCTGGGCAACTCTGCGAAGAAGAGCCTTACATTTGCCTCTCTGTTGCAATTTCGTTGCCAGTTGCTACATGAGAAGGGTCCCAACATAAAATGATTTGTTTCTTACGGGAGTGGAACAGCAGCCAAAGAAATTGTTGTACAGCTGAAGACCACATGTGAACTTTTTGAATAAGGGGTTTTAAGCGCGCTAAGCGAATCTGAATAAATGACATGAGTGATCTTGGTTAGGATTAGAATTCGAAAGGGCAATCATTAAAACATTATTCTACAAACTAAAAATTCAAAGCATAAGGAGGTTGTGCGAGAGGTTGCGATCAGGAAAAGACAGCGATGCACCCACACTGTCCCCTGTTTAGAGCCGTCAGTAAACAAGAGTAAATTTATCGTGGACTACGGAATGATGAGACCGGAATGATGCTTTTAACAGGGCAGTAGGGTGGCTGATTTGGAGAGATGTCAGAGCCAAGCAAATGGTAGGAGCGGGGAATAGCCAAGGTGTGCACCTTCTTCTCATAGAAAGAGCTTAACTTGCAAAGGGATGTTATGAACCGTGTTTGCAAATGCCCAGTAATTAGGATTCTGAGGTACCTCCTGCAGAATCTGTATCAGAGCTTGAAGCGGTATTGGGGTTTAGAAAGCTAAAGAATGCTTTTATTGCGATGTATTCTCTTCTAGAAGAGATGGTAAATACATTGGCTTTAACTAAAGGCTCACGGGGGACGATGGAAGGCTCCGAGTGGAGATACGGATCAGCCTCCTTTGAGATGGGATCTAATGCGCTGTAGTAGTGTGATTGTGGAGTCAGCTGTGCCTTACTGCTGTATAGTCTAGACTGTGATCAGACAGAGCGATATACAAAGAGGCGTAAAAGGACTTACGTCCTTCCGAGATTTTGAGGCTGGATGACATGCAAGTTACTGGGATGTTTAATATGGTGCATATGTTAAGTCAGTGTCATCAGAATGAGTTATGAGAACTGACCTCTGAAGTAACAGGAATGTTTGAACCACCTTAGTTGGTTCAGCTGGAAGAGAAGATAACTTAGAGTTCTTCAGTTTCCTTTTTGCACTGCTGAGGATTTTTGGTGGGGAGAAAATACCTGGAAGCCATGATTTACCCCATTGAATGTTCTCAATAGCTTGGACAGGTTGCCATTCAGGAAAAGGCGGCTTTAACAGCTATGCTGTAAGTTGTCGACATGTAGAGAAAGAAAAGTAACATTCGTTTTGTTGCAGTGGGATTAATGACATTAACTTTCATTCAACATGGGTACCTGACTGTTTTATTAACTTTTGAAACCAGGGACAAAATTCAACATCTGCAACGTAACTTTATACATCAGAGGTGATGTCTCGGCTCTAGCTTGCCCATTACGAGCATGTAAATCACAGATTATATTTACGTAGTGGTGCAGTTTTATCAAACTTCTCATGTGCTATATAACCCTCATCCAGGAGAGGTCCAATGGATATAGGAAAGCGTTTCGGCCATCTCACTGTTAACCTTACTCTACTCGATCTACTACCTTGACGTAGACGGTAACAAGGAGAACGAAAGGTAGGACAGAGGAAGCGGAGTCAGGCGTCAGGTAGCAAGGTGCGTGTTTGAGAACGAGTTATGGGACGAGCAGGCGGGGATGGAGTCGGAGCTGAATGGGTCCAAGGCATTACTCGTCTCAGCCAGGAGTGGGCATAGTGAACAGGGGAAAAGGAAGAGGGTCAGGTAAGAGATAGAAAGAGGAGGGAGGTGGAGAAGTCTGGAAGAGCAAAGAAGAGAAGAGAGATACAAAGGCGGAGAGACAGGGTAGTATAAGAAGATTGTGTGGCTCCAAGGAAACAAATCATCTTGGGAACAATTTCGAATCCGGGACATCAGGGGTTGCTGCAACTCAGAATAAGCAGGCTTAGGGCGATCGATCGAGACGAACTCTGTGCATGTGGCGGGTTGTTGTATTGTGAAAGACTTCTCCTTCCGAGTACTACAGGAAAAAGGTCCATCGTATATGGTTGGAAACGACAAGTTGCAGGCCATGCCTCACAAAGACGTGGTATATGAAGAAAGATTTTTTCAGGCCAGAGGTGCACTGCTTAATGTGTTGTCGGGTCGGAGCAGGTCTTCAAGAAAGGGCACAGGGTCTCAAGCGGGTGAGATACGAAAGGAAATCGGCAGGAGAAGATTGAGAAAAGAACTCACCAGGCAGGCGAAGAGTAGAGCCATAGACGAGTTCGGCAGCTGAACACTGAAGATCTTCCTTAATGGCAGTGCGTATGCCAAGCATAACTAAAGGAAGAGCTTCAGTCCAGTGTTCTAGTTGAGGATGCGCCATGAGAGAGCTGGCGATGAAATCTTTCACAGATCCCGTTTGCCTGAGGGTGAAAACTATTCGTGTGGATCTTCTCAGAACCAAGCAAGCTCATCAAATCCTTCCAAAAGAAGGATTCAAAAACGCGACCTTGATCCGTCGTGACAGAGAGAGGAATGCCAAACCGAGAAATCCAATGGGACAAGAAAGCTTTAGCGATAGATTCTGCAGTGCGACAGAGAGGGGAATAGCTTCCGTCCAACGGGTGAACCTATTGATATAGGTGAGGATGTATCGCTTACCATGAGAAGGAGGAAGAGGTCAATTGAGAAAAACGTTGAGCACTCATTATTAACTGAAGGGGAAGATCCAATATTGGGGATTTTGGGACCCCATTTTAGCCCCACCTAAAAATGGACATAAAATTCTTAATTTTCAGGCAATTTTGATGGGGAAAAAGCAACCGCAACTTTTTCTGACCTCTAGAACGTCTATTTCGGGTGTTTTTCTGTGTCTGTAGTCATTGTTTCGGCTTTTTCATTTTTTCAGAACCTAATTTTTTGACATTTTTTCTTATCAACTTCTACAATTTTTTTCGAAATGACTTCAAACTTGAAATATACATAGATGGGTTTATTACGCACAAAATGCACATAGAAGTTTTTGATTTTTGGAAAATTGTGCTCAGCAATTTAGAAAAAAAAAAAAGTGGATTTTGAAATTCGACATTGCTGAGCACAATTTTTCAAAAATCAAAAAACTTCTATGTGCATTTTGATATAGCATTTCAATCATCGATTCAGGAAAAAATTGTTGAAGTTTGATATGAACAGATGTCAAAAAATTAGGTTCTGAAAAAATTCTTCCAAGAAGAATAAGAATAAGAATAAGAATAAGAATAAGAATAAGAATAAGAATAAGAATTAGAAGAATAATAAGAATTAGAAGAATAATAAGAATTAGAAGAATAATAAGAATTAGAAGAATAATAAGAATTAGAAGAATAATAAGAATTAGAAGAAGAATTAGAAGAAGAAATAAATAAAAATAAAATAAAATATATTCAAGATTCTGTGGTGCTGGTTTATGTGCTGTCAAACAGGCTTGAAGGTCAAAAATGAATGCTTGAAGATCCGGATGGAAAGGGGCTCGTTGTTCTGGGCCGGTCAATCGCTAGGAGGAAGATGAGATGTTCCCTTTAGCTACTCCAGTAGGCTTGGTCACTCCTGAGTTACCGCTGTAACAGTGCTTGTAGTAGTGATCTCATTAAAAAATCTGACTTTAATTGGTGCTCCTTTTCACCGCTAATCAACAATGAAATCGGTAAGCGATGAAACTCAAAATAAAGTTTGAAGCAGTTAAGCCTCGGACCCCAATCCTTAGATAAACAAATAAAAGAGAATTCTGTCTTGGTGCAGAATTTAAGAAATCACTCAAGCAGAACAACAGCATAACGAAAAGTGAAAATGGCGGATGATGTTGCCGCAACCAACACAGCCACGGTCGGTAAACGACAGTGCTTTGGCAACAGGTTATCGCTACTATATATTGAAGGGAGGTAAGTAGTTGTCTTGAGAACCACCTTCAATAGAGGGATGTTTGTTATACGTTTTGTGATAAAGTGAATTTCTCTTTGATAGCTATTTGGGGTCATCATTGGGCTAGCAGCCTCCTGCCCCAGATGCCACAGAACTCCCCAGTGACAATGCCGCGAGCACACTCCGCTCTCCGGACCTAGAAGGAGACGTCGGTTAGTAGAGCGAGTAGCTGTCAGGTGAGAGCCAGGAAGAGGATTCGCCTCGAAGAAAGCTGGCTTAAGGCGGTGATTGAAACGACTTCTGTGCGTGTGGGACCTTTAGCAGCTCGAAGTCTTCTCTTTAGTACATCACTGGAAAAGGTCCGTCGTACTTAGGTTGGAGAGCGGTGCGGTGGGAGTCATGTCGAACAAAGACATGAGTGCAGGAAGAAAGGTCCTTAGGGATATAGGAATGCACCTTGTGTGGACGAGAAGGAGTCGGTCTCCACGACGAAGCACAGCGCCTCAAGCGGGTAAGATAAGCAAGCGGGTCGGCTGTAGAAGGAGGAGAGGACTGTGAGAAGAAGTCACCGGGAAGACGAAGAGGAGAACCATACACTAATTCAGCAGCCGAACAGTGCAGATCCTCTTTAACAGCGGAGCGAATGCCAAGCATTACGAAAGGGAGAGCGTCAGTCCAATTCTCCGGATTGGGCTGAGCTAGAAGAGAAGCCTTTAGCTGACGGTGGAAACGTTCTACAAGGCCGTTCCCTTGTGGGTGGAAAGAAGTCGTATGAATCCCTCCATAAAAAGGATTCGAAAGGTCGTCCCTGATCCGTGGTGACAGAAAGCGGCACGCCAAAGCGCGAAATCCAATGAGCTAAGAAAGCTTTAGCTATGGATTCCGCATTGGCAACAGAGAGAGAGGATAGCCTCGGTCCAACGTGTGAACCAATCTATACACGTAAGAATGTATTTCTTACCGGGAGGAGGAGAGTCCAACGATGTCGATGTGCACACGTTCAAAGCGAGCACCAGGGGGTAAGAAAGTGCCTAGAGGGGACTTGGTGTGACGGTGGACCTTAGAACGTTGGCAGGGAAGACAAGTGCGACACCAAGTTGCTACGTCGGCATTCATATCAGGCCACACAAAACGGGCAGCAACCAGTTTGCGTGAAGCCTCAATGCCAGGGTGGGAAAGCGAGTGAAGATTGAGGAAGACAGCCTTACGAAACGATGCAGGTACGAAAGGACGAGGAGAACCCTGAGACACATCACACAGAAGTCTCTTCTCTATCCCAGGGAGTTGGAGCCACTCCAGTTTGAGAGAAGAGTCTTGTGGAAGTGCAGGATCTTCGGTAGTCTGGCACGTCGCCATAGCGTCGTAGTCGATGTTGGGTAAGGCTGAAATCGCGTCGATTTCAATGCGAGAGAGAGCGTCGGCAGTGAAGTTGTCGACACCTGAAATATGTCTGACATCAGTGGTAAACTGCGAGACATATTCAAGGTGACGAGCTTCTCGAGGAGAGTGCCGTTCGTTTCTGGAGACCATAGCGAAAGTAAGTGATTCATGGTCAGTGAAATTTATATAAACTCACGACCCTCCAGGAAAATGGCGAAGTGACGGACGGAAAGGGTACATATTTGAAAGCACTGTAGCATGTCTCAGGAGGTTGCAACTTGCGAGAGAAAAAGGCGAGAGGAGACCACACTCCGTTCAGGTGCTGCTGAAGAACACCTCCAACAGCAAAATCGGAGGCATCTACCTGAACTCTGGTCGGAGCTGAGTCCTGGGGGTGGACTAAGAGGGTGGCAGAAGCGAGTGCTTCTTTGGAGGCTTCTAAGCTTAGGTAGCTCAATCGTTCAGTCTTTGTCGCTCTCAGACTCTTCGATTGCTTGGATGGATGGAGATGTGTTGAAGTTCGAAAGAACATCGGCGCGATTTGAGAACAACTCCGGTGGTAGAAGTTCGGCATGCCAAAGTACTGACGAAGCTGCTTCTGAGTGACAGGCCTAGGGAAGGTGCGAATAGCCTCCACACGCTCTGCAAGAGGACAAATGCCATCCACGTTGTGTCTAGAGAAGGTAAAGAAGGACCGCCAAAGGCTTACCTTTGCCGGACTGAGACAGATGCCATTCATCCAACCTGGCAAAGACGGCACGTAAATGTTCATAACATAAACACGGGGAAAGGAAGGAAGCTAGCGAGATACTTCGGGTGGAGAGGAAAGCAGAAGGGAGGGCCTCAGGACGTCATCGATGAAACGTTGAAAGATTGCGCTACGACTAGAGCTCAGAAGAGCGCGCGAGATTTGTTCGCATCAGAGGCTGCGAAAAAGGAGGTAATGATGGCCGTCTTCGGTATATCCTCTTCTGCGACCGGGATCTGGTGGTAGGCTCTGACAAGATCCAGTTTTGAAAAGATGGTCTTACCGGCCAGATTCGAGGTGAACGACTGGATGTGAGGGACCGGGTAGCGATCTGGTATCGTACAAGCGTTCAGAGCCCTAAAATCCCCCACAGGCCTCCAATCAGAAGCACCTTTAGGCACCATGTGGAGGGGGAGGACCACGAACTTTTGGAAGGGCGGACGATACCAAGTTCGAGCATGTGCTCGAACTCCGCCTTGGCTGCCTTGAGCTTGTCAGGAGGCAGATGCCGAGCACGAGCGAAGGTGGGAGAGCCCGTAGTCTCTATATGATGGCGCACAGAATGTTGAACAGGAGAGGAAGAAGAACAGGGGTTCAACAGCGCCGGAAAATCCTTCTGCAGTATTGTGAAGAAGGGGGAGGTACCAGAAGAAGGAGCAACAGCAGAAATGCCTTGAAGAGCAGAAGAAACTACGGTACCTGCAGAAGTTAGAGACGTATAACCGTCAACCAATCTCCTGTTTCTTAGATCGACCATAAGGTCGAAATGAGACAGGAAATCAGCCCCCAAAATGGGTTGGGTCACGTCAGCATCAGTGGCCGTGGGGCTAGTAGCCTCCTGCCCCACACAAAAAATATATATATATATATATATATATATATATATATATATATATATATATATATATATATATATATATATAGTATATATCTATATATTTATATATATATATAACATATACTCTCATATATATATACTATCTCTCTCTATATATATATGCTATATATATATAGGTCAGAGTGTCTAAAGCTGACATCATGGAGGGCAACGGCAGCACCTACAGTAAAATAAATTATATATTTGGAATCAGGGGAAAATTTTAGGAAGGGTTACTGTTTATTTTATTTTTTTTATTTATGTTGTGAATATTTTTAAAAAAATTTTCCCCATTTAGGGGCTCGAGCCGGCGGGGACAGAGGGAGGACGAAGTCCCCCCCCGTCTTCCACCGGGAGGCCGAGAGACCCCGACTCCTGCCATCTTTGCGGTTTACCCTATGGTATTCCTTTAGTTAAAAAAAGGAATAATTTTACTTCCCTTTACACTTTGGTATTACTTTAACTATATATATATATATATATATATATATATATATATATATATATATATATATATATATACTATGTATATATATATATATATATCTCTGTATACTCTATATATATATATATATATATATATATATATATATATATAGTTATATATATATTATAATATGAAAAATAGAGAAACAGTAATATTGATTAATCAAATAATATATTTGATTATTAGCATTATTAGATAATATTTTTTTCAAATGTCACAAATCACAATATCACATACTGATATTTGTGACAATTTTTTTTTATTTCTTAAAAATAATATCATTATAAGAAAGTATATAATTAATCATGGTTGGGGATTTTTTTTAATATAAAAATCAATTTTATTTTTATTTTTTTTTTTTTTTTGGTTTTCTTTATTTTTTTTTTTTAGGCACAAAATTAGGGTTGGGGATATTTTTGATTTCTTTTAGAAAAAAAATAAACTTTTGAATTTTTTGATTTTTGTGGTTTTTGTGAGTTTTTTTTTTTTTTTTAGGCACAAATTTTTTTTTATTATTACCTCTTTTACTAAAATTAAGTAATAATCCTAATTTAAATCATTTAATTTTTTTCGTGCCAACCCTGGGCCATAAATTGCTTTTTTAATTATTATTTTTTAAAATTAGTAATTAATCCTAATTATTGCATAATCGTAATTAATAAGTTTAGTAAATATAATTATTATTTAGTTTAATCAGTTATTTAAATTATATAATTATTCTTTTAATAAAGAAAGAAATAAAAATCAAGCACTCCGAGTATACATATATATATATATATATATATATATACTATCTATATATATATATATATAACCTCTCTCATATATATATATATATATACTCATATATATATATATATATATGCTATATATATATATATATATATATATATATATATATATATATACTATATATATATACTCATATATAAAAAAACTTAAGAAGTTACCCGCATGATATCTCGAAAACTAAGATAGGTACAAGAAAACTGATAACATATATGGAATCAGCGTATGAAATTGTATGGAAAATGGAAAAAAAAAATTTTTACTTTATTTTTTTTTTTTTTTTATCTCAAAACTACGATAGCGAAGAAGAAAACTAATAACATATATCGAATCAGCGTATAAATTTACACTATTTAGGGGCTCGAGCCGACGGTGGGACAGGGGAGGACGTTTTCCATACCCCGTAGTGAGGGGCGGAGGAACCCCCGCGACGCAAATACCAAAGAGCAGGGGTTCCAGAGACCCTCCCGGAGGGGGGAAATAGTCCTACCCGTCGTCCCCCAGGAGGCCCCGAGGGCCCGATACTGCATCTTTGCGGTTTAACCTGGGGTATTCTTTTAGTTAAAAAAAAATCTTTTCATACATATTTCATACGCTGATTCTAAATATGTTGCTAGTTTTCTTGTACCTATCGGAGTTTTGGACATTTAAATTTAAAAATTAATTTTTTTTTTCCATACAAATTTCGTACGCTGATTCCATATATGTTATCCAGTTTTCTTGTACCTATCTTAGTTTTCGAGATATCATGCGGGTAACTTCTTTGGTTTAACATATATATAATAATAATAATATACATATATATATACTATATATATATATATATATATATATATCATATATATCATATATATATAATATATATATATATATATATAATATATATATATATATATATATGCCTATAACAACTATATATATGTATATATATATATATCAGTGGCGAAGCGTCCAGTCATCTATTGATGCGGCGATGACTGACCAGATGAGATAAAAATAAATCAATTCTTCCAAAATTTCATTGTATTTTCATGTTTTCATTATATATATATATATATAACTTAATAATAATATATATATATATATATATATAACATATATATATATACAATATAACTATATATATATATATATATATATATATATATATACTATATATATATATATATATATATATATATATATATATATATATATATATATATATATGTGCGTGAAAAAGAAGATCATTTTATGATTAATAATCGCAACCCAGGTAATCTGTGAATTTGTCGGATCAATTGCGAGCACATTATCAGTATTATTATATAATGTTCACCAATCAAATTGCGCCAAAAATGTATAGTGATATAACATGGCTAGCTCATCTATAGATTTGTCGCTGAAGAACTATTTGAGCGAATTTGTTTCTCATATTAAAGCATAAGTACTTTAAAATTTCGTTCAAACTTCGGACTTCTGAAATATATAGTAAATTATTAAAGAAATTATAAATTCAAAAATTATTATTAGAATCAGTGAAATACAATAATAAATTTCACTCTTTTTACAAAAAATAAGTCAATTAAAGTTCCTTACTTTAGAAATAATATATATTTTATAAAGTACGAAATATGATGAAACAAACTTAAAATATTGGCAAAAATTCGTTTTCCTTGAAAGAAAAGTACTTTGAAAAATAACCTAAATATATTATTATTATTATTATTATTATTATTATTATTATTATTATTATTATTATTATTATTATTATTATTATTATTATTATTATTATTATTATTATTATTATTATTGAAATTTAATATGAATTTCATTTTTTTGTTTTTATTTTTTTTTTTTTTTTTTTTAAAAAAACTATTTCTCCCTCTCTCTCTCTCTCTCTCTCTCTCTCTATATATATATATATATATATATATATATATATATATATATATATATATATATATATATATATCTTTGCTATATATATATATATATATATATATATATATATATATATATATATATATATATAACTTTGACTGAGTTTCACTACTACAGGCTGATGAAAGTTGCTGTGTGGTATGGAATTAGTGGTACATTTTTTTTTTTTTTTTTTTTTTTTAGTTGTCACCACCACTCTTTTGGGCAGGCCCTATTGAGGGGGTGTTGCACATCAAAGTTTCATCCGCTAGCGCAAATTACGCAGATGGGCACAGACGCAGGGCTTTGAAGTGGGTGAGATTAAATTCAGCAGGGAACACAGAAGATGGAAGAAAATCACAGAACTGAGGTGGCAGGAAAGAAGAAGCACCGCAGCGAACCTGTCTGAGTTACCAAGATCCACACAAAACTCGTGGGCAGACACAGCACCCCTTGTGGCTACGAGGGGCGTCGTAAAGGTGGTGGTACACGGATGACCAAGTTCCTAAGTACCTTGCTGGGCGCACCTAGAAAGAGATAAGTACCAACAACTGGCGCCGCAAAGATGGGGTCAAATGAACTGGAAAGTGATAGGACAGTTTATAAGCCTTTTGGCTTTTTGACTCGACCCTGTCCAAAAGCAGGAGTGAAACCAGGGCCCAAAGATATGAGAGCAGTACTCCACACAAGGGCGGATGAGACCCTTGTATAGATGAAGTAACTGAGAAGAGGAAAAAAGTCTCACAGTCTAAACAGAACTCCCAGTTCTTTGAAGCCGCTACTAGCAACCGTTGTGATGTAGAGGTTTCCAAGACAGTTTTTTGTTTATGTTAAGGCCAAGGATGTTTATATTGTAAACAGAGACGAGAGAACAGTCGAAAGATATAGGAAAGTTAGAAGGTGTTTTAGAGGAGATTTGTAGAAGTTGAAGTTTAAAATTCGTTCTGCAGAGGTTTGAACGACCCCAGTCGAATTCTATCCCGAATGAAAAAGAATAGAATCGGAAAGATTAAGACGAGATGCAATTCCAGAAGTAAAAGAAGGAGCAGGGTGAAATGAGTTGAAGAGTGAAGGGTCGAGTCATCGGCATAAAATTATTATAGGGTTAAATGTGGGTGAAAGATTGTTAATGAAAAGAAGATGATACAAAGTAGGATATAAAACCGAACAGACTGGGGAACTCCACTATTGACAGAAAAAGAAGAGTCGCTCCATCAACCACATCCGATATTGAGCGACATGAAGAAAAACTAGATATAAATGAAGCTATACAAAAGAAGGAAGGAGGCTAGGAGGAGGCTTGGAGAGCAGTGACGTGTTATACCCGGTCAAATGCTTTGGATATGTCGAGAACGCCACCACAAGTCTCCCCGTAGTTTCTAAGAGCGGGAAAACCATAAGTCGGTTAAATAGGAGAAAGTATATCGCCAGTAGACCTTGAACGCCAAGAAAATATTTGGTGATCGGAAAGAAAGAGAATGAGTTCCGATGCTAAAGTGAGAGTTAGAAGTGTTCAAAAGATCTTAGATAGAGATACAGAGTGAGAGCTATAGGGCGATAGTTAAGAAGAGATCAGAGCGGCTTCCTTTCTTGAATAGTTTGGACATGTGCGTGCTTCCAACACTGAGGGAAAGTGGTAGTGACATAGAATATAGTTGAACGAGGGACGGGGTCAGCACGTAAGCTGTTCACCAAAACTCAGGGGATGCCATCCGGGCCCCACGCCTTCCTAACGTTCATAGATCTCAGGGGCCCAATGCACCAAATCAAATGTAATCACAGGTAAAGACATAGGACACCTGAGAGGAGAAGGAGAAGGAGAAAGAGGAGGAATGCCAGAATCGTCCAAGGTTGAGTTAGAGGAAAATAGGAGGCCGAAGAGATTGGCCTTTTCAGTTGGAGAGTTATCAACAGAGCCATCAAATCGAATAGGAGGAGGAAAGGATGATTTACAGAAGTTTTTGGCAAGAGGCCAGAAAGATTTGTCAGTAGGAGAACCAAGGAGGTTAGCGCACTTTCGTTTGATGAAAGCCCACTTTGCTCGTCGAAAGTATCCCTAGCGATTTCTAGCTGAGTGAAAATTAGCGAGTGATAGGAGAACGAGAATTTCTCCAATACGCAATGTCTCTAGCCTGAATGGCCAGGGAGCAAGCACGATCGAACCATGGTTATGAGGAGAGAAAGATTTAATCGAAGAAGGAATTCACCTGCTCATCCCATCAACGATTACAGCTCCCACCTTATCGGCAGAAGCCGAAGGGTCATCAGAGTCAAAGCAGTCATTCCAATTATAGTTAGCGTAGAATCAATGCAATGCCTAATCAGCCTGGTCAAAGTGCCAGAAAAGCCGCATATGTTGGAGAGAAAATATTGAAATTAAGAGATTTAAGGTTGTGGTCAGATTTTACCAATAGGAGCGAAAATGGGTATTTATAGAGAAGGACTAGTGGTGAAACATAGGTCAAGTGTGTTCAAAATTGGTTGGATTAAAGAGTAGTTGTGGAATAGAAAACAGTGCACTAAATGGTAATAAGTCATCATGGGAAATAGTGAAGAGTGGTGTCCCACAGGGTTCAGTGCTGGGGTTACTATTGTTCCTCATATATATAAATGATTTTGACCAGGGACTTAAATGCAAGGTTTCTAAGTTTGCAGATGATACCAAAGTGGCCACCTCAGTTAGGAATAGTGAAGGATGTATAAAGATTCAAAATGATCTTGATAAACTTCTTGGGTGGGCAGATAAGTGGCAAATGAATTTTTATAGTAAAAATTGTAAGGTTCTTCACCTAGGTTTCTCATATAAAAGTTTTAACTGCGATATGAATGGGGATTAGCTTTAACCTGTGGACCAAGAAAAAGATATAGGTGTAATTATAAGCAGTAATTTGAAAGTAACTAATCAGTGTTTGGAAGCAAATAATAAAGCTAATAAGATGCTGGGCATAATAAATCGTAATGTTGTTTACAAGAGCAAAGAAGTAATAAGTAAACTGTATAATAGCTATGTTAGGCCAATAATAGAGTATTGTGCACAAGTTTGGGCCCCTTATTTAAAGAAAGACTTAGATATGCTAGAGAGTGCAACGTAGAGCAACGAGGATGATTTCTGGGTTTGATGGTAAAAGCAGTTATGGGGAGAGGCTGAAGGAGTTAGGAATGTTTTCAGTAGAAAGGCGATTTCTCAGAGGGGACATGATACAAGTCTACATCATCTATTGATAATAGGGAGACCAATAAATTCTTCAAAGTAGACGGACGGGAGACCAGGGGCATAACAAGAAAATTAAGCATTCCATCTTGATATAAGAAAGCATTCTTTCAGCAAAAAAGAGCTGTAATAAATTTTGGGATGGTTTGCCACAGGAGGTTGGCCTTAATATATATATATATATACATTATATATATATATATATATATATATATATTACTATATATATATAACCTCTTTTTCTATATATATAATATATATATATATATATATATATATATATATATATATATATATATATATATATATATAATGTCGGAATAGGGAACCGGGAACTGTAGCATGCGTCCAAACATGAGGCAGGAATCGCCACTGATATATATATATATATATATATATATATATATATATATACAAATATATATATATTTTTATATATATATATATATATATATATATATATATAGCAACAAATAAAGTCATTGAACAATTGATGATTATATGCTATAATTTTAAGATTAATCATATAACATATATATCATATATATATATATTTTTATATATATATATATATATATATATATATATATGCTATGCTATATATATTATATATATATATATATATATATATATATATATATATATATATATATATATATATATATATATATATATATATATATATATATATATATATATATATATATATATATATATATATATATATATATATTGATAATATTTTTTGTATATTTATATAATTTCGGAGTGCTCTGATTTTATTTCTTTCTTTATTAAAAGTGATTTGAAACTATATTGATGAATTTGCTTATTATATGGATGAAATATACTTATCATTAATTAGGTGATAATTAGGATTAATTAGCATTTAGAAAAAAAGGTATTTGCCAATCTCTTTTTTTTATTATTATTTAATAATAAATTGAATTTCATTAAAAAAGTAAATAATTAATCATTATGTCACATTTGGTTATACGAATTTTTTTAAAACGATTTACCCTAATTTTTAAAATTTTGCCCCTAAATATAGGTTAATCATCGAAACTTTTGTTTATTATATTCATAACTCCAATCATAAATCTTCATTGTCTTCTTCCTAAAAAGGAAAGTTTTTTTTTTTTTTTTTTAAATTTGCCGGAACTTATTGTAACTTATAAGTAAACTTTGTTATAACTTTTGAGAAACTAGCAACAAAGTTTACCTTATAGGGTAAACTTTGTTAGCAATTCGTTGATAATCGGAAAAACTATCGATTATTGTAAAAATTAAAAATACTTTCGATTTTTCGATAATCAAAGAAAATATATAAATAGTATCGATAATCGATAGTTTTTGTGCACCCCATCAGAGGTTCACAACAATGTTACCAGATGTGGCTAATTTTAATTTGGACTAATTTCGTAAGTTACCAGCTAAAAGGAAAAATATTTTTAGCCAATCGTTTTTTGGGATAATTTTGGCTAATTTCTGTTAGGTTTAACATGAATATAAAAATCATTTCATATTGTTTTAACCATTTACATAAAAGGAAAGTGCATTTATCCTATACTGGCAAAATGGGAAGAGTTGAAATTATATTTCAACATCCCTAAATAAAAGAACGTAACTATCATGAAAATATTATTGTAAGCACGTTGAGTGATGAAGAAAATTTCCTGTACCTTACATTTATGCTGCCTATAATTCAAGATTTTGAGCGTATAAATGCTACCTTTCAAGTCACATATGCTGATGTATGCTAACTATTTAAAGATTAGTTCAAAATTTCTAGGAGCCAAATTTGAGTTGGATCTCAAAGACTAAGTTACCCGAAGAGGAGAAAAAAATTACTAAAAAAACGTGCCAACATTTTTTTTATCGAGGCAGGTGTTCAGTTAGAGAGTCGCTTAATGGATAACAGTAGTATAGTGAGGAGTCTTCGCTTATATGTCTCATGAGACCAGATTATAAAGATATACCCAGGACCAGGACTCATTTTTTGATCGAGTGACACGAGTCGCCATAAAGTCGCTCAAGGTCAGTAGATGAGTCGATTGACTAAGTGACGGCGTTTGTAGAGTGTGCTTTATTTTATTTTTATTTTTTTAAAAATTAATTTATGTATTTAATATATTAAATATCTCTGAAAATTACAAAATTAAAATAATACAACAGCCGTATAAGTCAATATAACAGAATAAACTAAACTTATCCTAACCTAGACAAGAGTCAAGCGAACATACCTTACACGGCCTTTAAGTCCAGGTTATGATTAAGTTTGGTTAATTCTGTTACACAGCGACTTCACGGCGACTCGAGTCACTCGATCAAAAAATGAGTCCTGGTCAGAAAGTAAATCTTTGCTCTGAAGTCTGAACTATTATATAGACAAAATTGAAAATCAATATGAAAAACTACTTTATGTGAATTGGAAAGAAGGATTCAAATTAGGCGAAATACTATCTGATCCAATAGAGTTTTGGGAAAAAGTAGGAAGTTTCAAAGTTCAATTAGAAAGAAGTATTTTGCAGACATTTCTCAATGATCTTCATTAGAAATGCATTTGTAAAACGTTTTCATTTGTTACAAATGTGAAAAGAAAACAAAGAAACAAATTAAACATCACC
>JABUQX010127890.1:52500-60899 GCA_015478945.1 Trachelipus rathkii
TCTGACATATATATTCGGAGAGCGTGAACTTTGATCTTGAAATTCGAATAGTGACAACACAAGATAATACCGTACGATATTCATCCGCTGCATCTATGAAATAGAAAACCTCTAAACCACGTGATTTGAAGGCTTCTAAATACGTTT
The DNA here is from genome assembly GCA_015478945.1 of Trachelipus rathkii. Taxonomy (NCBI): domain Eukaryota; kingdom Metazoa; phylum Arthropoda; class Malacostraca; order Isopoda; family Trachelipodidae; genus Trachelipus; species Trachelipus rathkii. The sequence goes on from JABUQX010127890.1 coordinate 52,648, forward strand.
CGATTTGATCGCCTCGCACCTAGTTAGAGTTTAAATTCTTGTTTTTGAAGACCTGTACACAGTAAAAATGTGGACTTGAGCTAGAATACCGATGCTTACACACAAGTCATAGGACCATAGTAATTCTAAATATTATATGGTCCAAGTCCCAGACATCATCATTTTCATTTGAGAACCCTTTAAAATGAATAATTAGCATGAGCGAGACAGAAAAATTAAAATCAAACTTCGGAACATATATATTTCGAGAGCATGGACTTCGATGAGAATTTCCGAGAATGACACAAAAATACCACGATACTATCTAATATATTTATTATAAGGTTCAACTGTCAGAGTTCAATATTTATATTTGAGAACTTCTTATTAATATTAGCATATAATTACAAAATAAAAAAGTTTAAATTCTGTTTTTTGGAACACCTGTAATAAAAAAACGTGGACCTTGAGCTAAATTTCGATGCTTAAACACAAGTCATAGGACCATAGTGATTCTAAATATTATATGGTCCAAGTCCCAGACATCATCATTTTAATTTGAGAACCCTTTAGAATACCACTAGCATGAACGAGAAAGCAAAATTGAAATCATTCTTCTGAACATATATATAATTCGAAAACGTGAACTTTGATCTGAATTCGAAAGTGGCACAAGCAAATTACCGATGATACTATTAATATATTATCACAAGTTCAACTCTTAAGATGTTCAACATTAAGATTTGAGAACTTCTAAATATTAGCATTTAACAACAAAATAAAAAGTTTTAAATTCTTGTTTTTGATAGACCTATAACATAAAAAAATCGTGGACCTTGAGCTAAATTTCGATGCTTACACACAAATCATAGGACCATAGTGATTCTAATTATTATATGGTCCAGTCCCAGACATCATTTTCATTTGAGAACCCTTTAGAATGAATAATTAGCATGAGCGAGTCAAAAAAATTAAAATAATTCTTCTGAACATATATATTTCGAGAGCGTGAACTTTGATCTGAAATTCGAAAGTGACACAAAAATACCACGATACTATCTAATATATTTATTATAAGGTTCAACTGTCAGAGTTCAATATTTATATTTGAGAACTTCTTAATATTAGCATATAATTACAAAATAAAAAAGTTTAAATTCTGTTTTTTGAACACCTGTAATAAAAAACGTGAACCTTGAGGTAAATTTCGATGCTTACACACAAATCATAGGACCATAGTGATTCTAATTACTATATGGTCCAAGTCCCAGACATCATCATTTTCATTTGAGAACCCTTTAGAATGAACAACTAGCATGAACGAGAAAGCAAATTAAATCAAACTTCGGAACATATATATTTCGAGAGCGTGAACTTTGATCTGAAATTCAAAAGTGACACACAAATACTACGATACTATCTAATATATTTATTATAAGGTTCAACTCCCAGAGTTCAACATTAAGATTTGAGAACTTCTAAATATTAGCATTTAACAACAAAATAAAAAACTTTAAATTCTTGTTTTTGAAGACCTATAACATGAAAACGTGGACCTTGAGCTAAAATTCGATGCTTACACACAAGTCATAGGACCATAGTAATTCTAAATATTATATGGTCCAAGTCCAAGACATCATCATTTTCATTTGAGAACCCTTTAAAATGAATAATTAGCATGAGCGAGACAGAAAAATTAAAATAATTCTTCTGAACATATATATATTTCGAGAGCGTGAACTTTGATCTAAAATTCGAAAGTGGCACACAAATACCACGATACTATCTAATATAATTATTATAAGGTTCAACTCTCAGAGTTCAACATTAAGATTTGAGAACTTCTAAATATTAGCATTTAACAACAAAATAAATAAGTTTAAATTCTTGTTTTTGAAGACCTGTAACATAAAAACGTGGACCTTGAGCTAAATTTCGATGCTTACACACAAATCATAGGACCATAGTGATTCTAATTACTATATGGTCCAAGTCCCAGACATCATCATTTTCATTTGAGAAACCTTTAGAATGAATAATTAGCATGAGCGAGACAGAAAAATTAAAATCAAACTTCTGAACATATATATTTAGAGAGCGTGAACTTTGATCTGAAATTCGAAAGTGACACAAAAAAAGTGACACAAAAATACCACGATACTATCTAATATATTTATTATAAGGTTCAACTGTCAGAGTTCAATATTTATATTTGAGAACTTCTTAATATTAGCATATAATTACAAAATAAATGTTTAATTTCTGTTGTTTTTGAAGACCTGTAACATAAAAACGTGGACCTTGAGCTAAATTTCGATGCTTACACACAAGTCATAGGACCATAGTGATTCTAATTATTATATGATCCAAGTCCCAGACATCATCATTTTCATTTGAGAACCCTTTAGAATGAATAATTAGCATGAGCGAGACAGAAAAATTAAAATCAAACTTCTGAACATATATATTTAGAGAGCGTGAACTTTGATCTGAAATTCGAAAGTGACACACAAATACCACGAATACTATCTAATATATTTATTATAAGGTTCAACTGTCAGAGTTCAATATTTTATTTGAGAACTTCTTAATATTAGCATATAATTAAATAAAAAAGTTTAAATTCTTTTTTTGAACACCTGTAATAAAAAACGTGGACCTTGAGCTAAATTTCGATGCTTACACACAAGTCATAGGACCATAGTGATTCTAACTATTATATGGTCCAAGTCCCAGACATCATCATTTTAATTTGAGAACCCTTTAGAATGAACAACTAGCATGAACGAGAAAGCAAAATTGAAATCAATTCTTCTGAATATATATATATAAAAACGTGAACTTTGATCTGAATTCGAAAAGTGGCACACTCAAATACCAACGATAATATCTAATATTATTTATTACAAGTTAACCTCAGAGTTCAACATTAAGAATTGAGAACTTCTAAATATTCAGCATTAACAGACAAAATAAAACAGTTCAAAATCTTGTTTTTGAAAACCTGTAACATAAAAACGTGGACCTTGAGCTAAAATTCGATGCTTACACACAAGTCATAGGACCATAGTGATTCTAAATATTATATGGTCCAAGTCCCAGACATCATCATTTTCATTTGAGAACCCTTTAGAATGAATAATTAGCATGAGTGAGACAGAAAAATTAAAATCAAACTTCGGAACATATATATTTCGAGAGCGTGAACTTTGATCTGAAATTCAAAAGTGACACACAAATACTACGATACTATCTAATATATTTATTATAAGGTTGAACTCCCAGAGTTCAACATTAAGATTTGAGAACTTCTAAATATTAGCATTTAACAACAAAATAAATATGTTTAAATTCTTGTTTTTGAAGACCTGTAACATAAAAACGTGGACCTTGAGCTAAAATACGATGCTTACACACAAGTCATAGGACAATAGTAATTCTAAATATTATATGGTCCAAGTCCCAGACATCATCATTTTCATTTGAGAACCCTTTAGAATGAATAATTAGCATGAGCGAGACAGAAAAATTAAAATCAAACTTCGGAACATATATATTTCGAGAGCGTGAACTTTGATCTGAAATTCGAAAGTGGCACACAAATACCACGATACTCTCTAATATATTTATTATAAGGTTCAACTCCCAGAGTTCAACATTTAGATTTAAAAACTTCTAAATATTAGCATTTAACAACAAAATAAATAAGTTTAAATTCTTGTTTTTGAAGACCTGTAACATAAAAACGTGGACCTTGAGCTAAAATTCGATGCTTACACACGTCATAGGACCATAGTAATTCTAAATATTATATGGTCCAAGTCCAAGACATCATCATTTTCATTTGAGAACCCTTTAAAATGAATAATTAGCATGAGCGAGACAGAAAAATTAAAATCAAACTTCGGAACATATATATTTCGAGAGCGTGAACTTTGATCTAAAATTCGAAAGTGGCACACAAATACCACGATACTATCTAATATAATTATTACAAGGTTAAACTCTCCGAGTTCAACATTAAGATTTGAGAACTTCTAAATATTAGCATTTAACAACAAAAATAAATAAGTTTAAATTCTTGTTTTTGAAGACCTGTAACATAAAAACGTGGACCTTGAGCTAAATTTCGATGCTTACACACAAGTCATAGGATCATAGTGATTCTAATTATTATAAATGGTCCAAGTCCCAGACATCAATCATTTTCATTTTGAGAACCCTTTAAAATGAATAATTAGCATGAGCGAGTCAAAAAAATTAAAATAATTCTTCTGAACATATATATTTCGAGAGCGTGAACTTTAATCTGAAATTCGAAAGTGACACACAAATACCACGATACTATCTAATATATTTATTATAAGGTTCAACTCCCAGAGTTCAACATTAAGATTTGGAAGCTTCTAAATATTAGCATTTAACAACAAAATAAATAAGTTTAAATTCTTGTTTTTGAAGACCTGTAACATAAAAATGTGGACCTTGAGCTAAAATACGATGCTTACACACAAGTCATAGGACCATAGTAATTCTAAATATTATATGGTCCAAGTCCCAGACATCATCATTTTTATTTGAGAACCCTTTAGAATGAATAATTAGCATGAGCGAGACAGAAAAATTAAAATCAAACTTCGGAACATATATATTTCGAGAGCGTGAACTTTGATCTGAAATTCGAAAGTGACACAAAAAAACCACGATACTATCTAATATATTTATTACAAGGTTCAACTCTCAGAGTTCAACATTAAGATTTGAGAACTTTTAAATATTAGCATATAATTACAAAATAAAAAAGTTTAAATTCTGTTTTTTGAACACCTGTAATAAAAAAACGTGGACCTTGAGCTAAATTTCGATGCTTAAACACAAGTCATAGGACCATAGTGATTCTAACTATTATATGGTCCAAGTCCAAGACATCATCATTTTAATTTGAGAACCCTTTTGAATGAACAACTAGCATGAACGAGAAAGCAAAATTGAAATCATTCTTCTGAACATATATATATTTCGAGAACGTGAACTTTGATCTGAAATTCGAAAGTGGCACACAAATACCACGATACTATCTAATATATTTATCACAAGGTTCAACTCTTAGAGTTCAACATTAAGATTTGAGAACTTCTAAATATTAGCATTTAACAACAATATAAATTTTTTGGGTTTTTTTTTTTAAATTCTTGTTTTTGGAAGCCTATAACATAAACGTGGACCTTGAGCTAAATTTCGATGCTCACACACAAGTCATAGGACCATAGTAATTCTAATTATTATAGTCCAAGTCCCAGACATCATCAATTTTCATTTGAGAACCCTTTAAGAATGAATAATTAGCATAGCGAGAACGGAAAAATTAAAATCAAACTTGGAACATATATATTTGAAGAGCGTGAACTTTGATCGAAAATTGAAAGTGGCAGCACAATCCACGATACTATCTAATATAATTATTATAAGGTTCAACTCCCAGAGTTCAATATTTAGATTTGAGAACTTCTTAATATTAGCATATAATTACAAAATAAATGTTTAATTTCTGTTTTCTGAACACCTGTAACATACAAACGTAGACCTTGAGCTAAATTTCGATGCTTACACACAAGTCATAGGACCATAGTGATTCTAATTATTATATGATCCAAGTCCCAGACATCATCATTTTCATTTGAGAACCCTTTAGAATAAATAATTAGCATGAGCGAGAAAGAAATATTAAAATCATACTTCTGAACATATATAATTTGAAAACGTGAACTTTGATCTGAAATTCGAAAGTGACACACAAATACCACGATACTATCTAATATATTTGCTATAAGGTTCAACTCCCAGAGTTCAACATTTAGATTTGAGAACTTTTAAATATTAGCATTTAACAAAAAAATAAGTTAAAATTCTTGTTTTTGAAGACCTGTAAAATAAAAACGTGGACCTTGAGCTGATAAAATTCGATGCTTACACACAAGTTATAGGACCATAGTGATTCTAAATATTATATGGTCCAAGTCCCAGACATCATCATTTTAATTTGAGAACCCTTTAGAATGAACAACTAGCATGAACGAGACAGAAAAATTAAAATCAAAATTCGGAACATATATATTTCGAGAGCGTGACTTTGATCTGAAATTCGAAGGTGACACAAAAATACCACGATACTATCTAATATATTTATTTTAAGATTCAACTGTCAGAGTTCAATATTTATATTTGAGAACTTCTTAATATTAGCATATAATTACAAAATAAAAAAGTTTAAATTCTGTTTTTTGAACACCTGTAATAAAAAAACGTGGACCTTGAGCTAAATTTCGGAATTGCTTACAAACACAGTTTAAGACCATAGTGATTTTATTATTATATGGTCCAATCCCAGACATCAATCAATTTTCATTTGAGAACCCTTTAGAATGAACAACTAGCATGAACGAGAAAGCGAAATTGAAATCATTCTTCTGAATATATATATATATATTTCGAGAACCTGAACTTTGATCTGAAATTCGAAAGTGACACACAAATACCACGATATTATCTAATATATTTATTATAAGGTTCAACTCCCAGAGTTCAACATTAGGATTTGAGAACTTCTAAATAGCATTTAACAACAAAATAAATAAGTTTAAATTCTTGTTTTTGAAGACCTGTAACATAAAAAACGTGGACCTTGAGCTAAATTTCGATGCTCACACACAAGTCATAGGACCATAGTGATTCTAATTATTATATGATCCAAGTCCCAGACATCATCATTTTCATTTAAGAACCCTTTAGAATGAATAATTAGCATGAGCGAGACAGAAAAATTAAAATCAAACTTCTGAACATATATATTTCGAGAGCGTGAACTTTGATCTGAAATTCGAAAGTGACACACAAATACCACGATACTATCTAATATATTTATTATAAGGTTCAACTGTCCAGAGTTCAATATTTATATTTGAAAACTTCTTAATATTAGCAATATAATTAAATAAAAAAGGTTTTAAATTCTGTTTTTTTAACACCTGTAATAAAAAACGTGACTTGAGCTAAATTTCGAGATGCTTACACACAGTCATAGGACGAATAGTGATTCCTAAACTATTATAGGTCCAAGTCCCCAGACATCATCATTTTAATTTGAGAACCCTTTAGAATGAACAAACTAGCATGAACGAGAAAGCAAAATTGAAATCATTCTTCTAAACATATATATATTTCGAGAACGTGAACTTTGATCTGAAATTCGAAAGTGACACACAAATACCACGATACTATCTAATATATTTATTACAAGGTTCAACTCTCAGAGTTCAACATTAAGATTTGAGAACTTCTAAATATTAGCATTTAACAACAAAATAAAAAAGTTTAAATTCTTGTTTTTGAAGACCTATAACATAAAAACGTGGACCTTGAGCTAAAATTCGATGCTTACACACAAGTCATAGGACCATAGTGATTCTAAATAATATATGGTCCAAGTCCCAGACATCATCATTTTCATTTGAGAACCCTTTAGATTGAATAATTAGCATGAGCGAGACAGAAAAATTAAAATCAAACTTCGGAACATATATATTTCGAGAGCGTGAACTTTGATCTGAAATTCAAAAGTGACACACAAATACTACGATACTATCTAATATATTTATTATAAGGTTCAACTCCCAGAGTTCAACATTAAGATTTGGAAGCTTCTAAATATTAGCATTTAACAACAAAATAAATAAGTTTAAATTCTTGTTTTTGAAGACCTGTAACATAAAAACGTGGACCTTGAGCTAAAATACGATGCTTACACACAAGTCATAGGACCATAGTATTCTAATAATATTATAATGGTCCAAGTCGCCAAGACATCATCATTTTTCATTTGAGAACCCTTTAGAATGAATAATTAGCATGAGCGAGTCAAAAAAATTAAAATCAAACTTCGGAACATATATATTTCGAGAGCGTGAACTTTGATCTGAAATTCGAAAGTGGCACACAAATACCACGATACTATCTAATATATTTATTATAAGGTTCAACTCCCAGAGTTCAACATTAAGATTTGGAAGCTTCTAAATATTAGCATTTAACAACAAAATAAATTAAGTTATGAATGATTCTTATTTAGACCTGTAACATAAAAACGTGGACCTTGAGCTAAAATACGGATGGCTTACAACACAAGTCTAGGAACCATAAATATCTAAATATTATATGGTCCAGTCCCAGACATCATGATCATTTTTCAATTTTGAGAAACCCTTAGAATGAATAAT
>JABUQX010127891.1:0-22893 GCA_015478945.1 Trachelipus rathkii
GACTTATAAATTAGTTCCGCGATGAGGCGTCACTAATAATGAACGTCATAAATCGGTTTGAAGATACATTTAAGCTTAACAAAATGGTACTTCGAAAGCGTTTCAGCCCGCTTTTGCGAATTCGTAAGAAGGCACGACACTATATTATAGTGCACTTTTCGAAGGAACCGAAAAACCGACGCTAACGGTGCTCAGCGCGACACCTTTTAAGGATAAACTATCGCCTCAAACCCGATTTAATAGTGACGTCAGGAAGGGAACTGATATAAGTAGAAGGCCTAGAGCGGCGAAAACAAATCTAAAAAATTCATGAAAAAATAATAATAATAATTCACTAAAAAAAAGGAATTTAAGTTTCGGAATTTGCACTTAGAACTTCGACTTATATTAGTTAGTTTCCGATGAGGCGTCACTATATGACGATCATAAATCGGTTTTGAAGATACTTTAAAGCTTAAGCCAACATGGTAACTCCAAGCGTTCAGGCCGCTTTTGCGAATTCCCAGTAAATAGGCGACAACTGTATTATAGTGACTTTCGAGGGAACCGAAAAAGCGACCTAACGTGCTTTCGCGCGTAACACCTTTTTTAGGATAAACTATTCGCTTCAACCCGATAATAGTGACGTAGGAAGAGGACACTGAATATAAGTCGAAGGCCTACAAGCGCGAAAAATCTAAAAAAATTCATGAAAAAATAAAAATAATAATTCACAAAAAAAAATATTAAGTTTCGGAATTTGCACTTAGACCTTACTTCGACTTATATTAGTTCCCGATGAGGCGTCACTATATGACGTCATAAATGGGGTTTGAAGATACTTTAAGCTTAAGAAAATGGTACTCGAAAGCGTTCAGCCGCTTTTGCGATCCCGTAAGGCGAAACACTACTATTATGTGACTTTTCGAAGGGAACCGAAAAACGACCAAACGTGCTCGCGCGACACCCTTTTTAGGGATAAACTATCGCTTCAACCCGATATAATGACGTTTCGAAGGGAACTGTATAAGTCGAAGGCCTAAGCGCGAAAATCTAAAAAAATTTCATGAAAAAATAATAATAATGAATTTCACAAAAAAAAAATTTAAGTTTCGGAAATTTGCACTTAGAACTTCGACTTATATTAGTTCCGATGGGCCTCACTATATGACGTCATAATCGGTTTGAAAATACTATAAGCTTAACGAAAATGGTACTCCGAAAGCGTTCAGCCGCTTTTGCGATTCCCGTAAGGCGACACTGTATTATAGTGACTTTTCGAAGGGAACCGAAAAACGACCTAACGTGCTCGCGCGACACCTTTTTAGGGATAAACTATCGCTTCAACCCGATATAGTGACGTCAGGAAGGGAACTGATATAAGTCGAAGGCCTAAGTGCGAAAATCTAAAAAAATTCATGAAAAAATATTACAATAATAATAATTCACAAAAAAAATAATTAAGTTTCGGAATTTGCACCTTAGAACTTCGACTTATTTAGTTCCCGATGAGGCGTCACTATATGACGTCATAATCGGTTTGAAGATACTTTAAGCTTAACAAAATGGTACTCCAAAGCGTTCAGCCGCTTTTGCGATTCCCGTAAGGCGACACTGTATTATAGTGACTTTTCGAAGGGAACCGAAAAACGACCTAACGTGCTCGCGCGACACCTTTTTTAGGGATAAACTATCGCTTCAACCCGATATAGTGACGTCAGGAAGGGAACTGATATAAGTCGAAGGTCTAAGGGCGAAAATCTAAAAAAATTCATGAAAAAATAATAATAATAATTCACAAAAAAAAATTTTAAGTTTCGGAATTTGCGCTTAGAACTTCGACTTATATTAGTTCCCGATGAGGCGTCACTATATGACGTCATAATCGGTTTGAAGATACTTTAAGCTTAACAAAATGGTACTCGAAAGCGTTCAGCAGCTTTTGCGATTCTCCCACAATTTATTACTATTTTTCCAATAATTTATTTTAATTTAGTCACCCTAAAAAATGATTTAATGAAGAAAACGGTATTTTATGGGAGACTAAATTAAAAAAAGAATTATCTGAAACTGATATAGATCGAAGATCTAAGTGTTAAAATCTTAAAATTCCCCCAAAAAATTTTTCACAAATTTTTTTTAAGTCGAAATTATTTGTCAGAATTTGCACAAAGACCTTTGACCTATATTGGTTCCCGAAGAGGCGTCACTATGTGACGTCATAATCGGTTCAATTTAAACATAAATTTTGAATTATGATTTATTCAAAGAATAATGTTTTTACTAGCTACGACGGGTTTAAATAAAATACGATAATTAATACAAATTTTTATTCCTTAAAATAAAATATTTAATTATATAATTTTTAGAGATCGGAAATTTTTCCATATGTACCAATCAAAAAACCTTTATATAAAAAACAACAACAATTTTTTAATTTATTTTAAAGTTCTCCATTGTATACGTCGAACAGCTTCAAAAATGTTGTTGAGAAATTCATGATTATCAACACGGGAAAAAGCCAAATGAAATGTTATTGGCTTGGTAAGAAGTAGAAATCGTTCTAATAACTTACAAAAAGAACTCGGTTCAAAAAAATAGATATCGTCTTTCAACCATAATGGACTCTGAAATAAATTTTTTTCTCTTTCGGCCTCGTATTTACGGCTATCGATCGATTCAAGATTAGCTGGCAAACAACCCGTCGGTGAGAGAGTATATTGCTTTATGTTCCACCTAATGATTGAATTTCCGCTGAATGCTTTCAAATACCAGTTACCTAAGCTAAAACTATCTTCAATCCGATTATGACGTCATATAGTGACGCCTGATCGGAAACTGATATAAGTCGAAGGTCTAAGTGCAAATTCCGAAAAATAATTTGGACTTAAAAATTTTTGTGTATTATTTTCTTTGAGAAATTTTAAATTTTAGCACTTAGACTAAAGAAAATAAAAAAAATAAAAGTAAAATTAAAATGCTTAAGCATAAAATTTTTAAATATATCGTCTATTAACTATGATATGCTTAGTTTCTTCTATATCGGTACAAGCAGCTGCAACTACGCCTTAATCGGGAAACTAATGTCAGACGATAAGTTTAGGGAAAAAAAATCAAAACCAAAATTGTTTTTTAAACATCACTATTTCTCATGATTTTCGGTTATTGTCCATACATCCTGGCTGCTATAGATGGAGCTTCTTTGAGCTCCTCATTCTGCACCTCAGTCATGTTGTTTGGTGTGGCACACAAAAGAGTGTGTGATATAGGTACGATCAAGAACTATTACTGAAGGATATACCTCACACGGCAGCTCGCGCATCTTCCTCGGGTCGAAGTAGAATCTAGCGCAATTCGATTTGTCATTGCGGAGCATTAATTTGGGGACTGGTTCGTGGTTTTATATATTAGTGTTTCTGTGCGGGTACGGTTAACCAGAGTATAATCCAATTAACGGGATATAAATGACACAGGATGATTTGATCTTTTCAGTATAATACCAGCCAACTTGTTTTTTTCGCTCGCGCGATTTTATGTCACGCATAACTCGAATTACCGCATTGTCTTGTGTAACATTAAGAGTAAATTATAAATAATATATTTCTCGAATCTTTATTATAAAGCTTCTTTTCGTTCGTTTATTTCCTCGGTTGTCTTAAGATATCAAATCATCCTTCACCCTCAGTAGTACAACATTGACACAAAACCATTTTAAAATACGAAATAACTAATCTTCTAATCCTTACCGTTCGTATAAATTCCGACAAAAATAGAAGATCCTTCGATTGCGAGATAACTGCTATTTAACCTATTTATATTCTATTAAGAGCTTTTAAAATCTCTGATAAAGGAAAATAAGAGGAAAATTATCTAGGTGAATAATTTACAATCTCGAGGTAGGAAGTTATTTAAATCTCTCCTATCTATTTCCAGGCATTTAAGAGAATAATGTAATCGATTTATATAAACACCATTTTTTTAGTCTTCCCTAATTCCATTGCAAAATTCAATTTTCTCCATCTCTACCTATGTTGTGATTCAAACTCTAACACTAAATTATATATTCCAATCCCATAACATATCTTTTTCAGGCTTTGTAGTTCTTAGCGGAGTGAGTGAAAGTTATATGCAGGTGTTAAAATTACTAGACACGATGGAGGCAAGAATTGCCAAGAAATTCGAATCATATTTCGATCACAGTGTCGCGATATTCGATAATGTTAGAGAAATGGAAAGGTCTGGGAAAATTTGGAGGAGGTATGAATTACATCTTTCTCACTTATACCTGTTAATCTTAATCAATTGAGTTTTGATCACAGAAATATTTGTGTTGGAGATTTGTATTGTTTTTCCTCTCTTCTAGTTGGGTGGGGACTTTCTATTGTGAAATTTAACATTAGGGACGCCTTTCCTAGCGATTATAAGAAACAGTTAACATCTTCGCTTTTCATGATAATCCTTACAGTCCTCTGTTTCCTCTTCTCACATGGTTCAATTACTTTACACACACTCGGGCCTCGGTAAAATCGGTATCCACAGACGCTTAATAAGCGGTTGCGCCGAAGTTACAGGTTAAGCCCATTATTTCAGTGAGTGAGTGAAATACCGCATTAAAATTATAACGGTCCATATATAGTGACTAGCGGCGGGAACCCTTAATATAGGATCCTGATATGATTTAAATTATTATATTTTTATTTATTATCTATCTATCACGGTATAAATGAAGGATAAAACAAAGTAAATTTAGTGAAATTTTAGGTAGATTATGAATAAAAATTATATATAAATTATTACTCTTTAAACAATAATTATACTAATATTATAACTATTTTTTATCTTATATTTTTGAGAAAAAAATAACAAATTTTTTTTTCCCAGGTTCGTAGATGACATTACAGTTTTATTGATCTAAATATTAAATTGTTATGTTTTTCCTTTCATGAGACCAAAAGAAGAGGGTGCGTGTAACGATAGCTTTATGGTCAGGCAGTGATCTGTGCTACCTACGTGAATAACAGTCTTCTTTCTATTACATATCGTCCGCGCCATGGCTCCATACGGATCGTCGAGAGCATTTAAGTATAATTCGCATATACTAAACTCGAGAGGGATGGATAATATCTGAATCCAAGAATATATGTGTCAACAGAAAGAGGCCCCCGCACAGATGTAGAGGCCATGCAGAATCGTGTAACACGGGCTGATTTATATGTATTAAGGGGAATTAGTGCTGCCTAAAGACCTGTGCAGACGAATCGTGCGGCAAATTGGTGACTGCTATCCAGTAAAAATTCTTTTCTATGCTTAAAGGTCGTGCAGCATTATATGCGATAGGAAGACGAAGCGTGAATGGAGAAACTCAGAGAGCAGATTCAGGATAGTTCTACGGAGTTATTGCTAGTATGAAGTGGTGAGTATAAATTTTAGGGTCCACCGATAAGGAAATATAATTACGATCTATTCCGCGTATACCTAGGTGAGATATAAATGAATAAATATAACGTTTTCTACGAACAACCGCTTTCTATCGGAGGGAACAGGGTCGATAACATATAGTACTAGCTCCTGTGGTATTAAGTAGTTCAGACTATTTCCCCAGTTTTCTTTAATTTAAATGAGCGTGATGACTAGTCTATAGTGATCCTCCTTTAGGTCTTTTTATCGGTGAGGCTCAAAGTAGCGAGAGGATAAAGATGGATGAATTGCGTGAATAATATAACGATCAATACCTGAAAATTTTACACATTCGCCGCTATTAAAGCACGTTGAGACATATAGATGGTCTTGAAATTGGAGATAAAGCAGACTCTGAAGATAGTCATATCGTAAACTAAGGATCTAATGGTCACACTTTTTGGCTTCACGATAATAATATTTTAAAGTAGACACACACTTCTAGAAAAATTTCGATAAATATGAGTCTCTCCTCTAAATATGACTAAACGATTTTTATGAACATCTGTACAAAATGTCGGTGAGAAAAAAGATCACAGTGAGACAATGACTTCATTGCCAGGGAAGGACTTCTTTTACACACAATGATAAACATGAGGTGGTGACAAACAGATGATCGTTTCGCGTGCATTATTTTTTAGTATTTAATTCCATAGTCTTTCTTTTCGAGAGGATTTTCGCGCGTTTGACTAACAAAGGTGTGTACTGGTCCTCTGGCCGGCAAGGGACTGAATATATATAATGGCGACCGGCTGGAGAAGGACGGAAAAATTATTAATTGGGCTTTAACATCAATTCAATTGCATGCTTTCAATGGATCGTCGACGTATACGCGACACTATCGACGAATATATAGGGGTGGCATTTAAAAGACCAGATACCGATAAGACTAGCTGATCTGGGATGTGATTCGAGAACATATGGGTCCTCCGAGGAGCCCAACGCGGACGTGTAGTGGCCTTGGGGCTCTCTGTCGCGCATTGGTGCTTAAATACTTCGGAAATGCCGAGGGAGCATGACGCGGTATCGTACGAATGGTTAGTGTATGTAAGAGGGTGCGATGTTCTTGGGCCCCATCCACCCCGCCGACCGTCAATGCCCCTCGAGGGTCAACTAGTAAGCCTTAAGTAGCGACGAAGTTAAATTTTTAGACCTACTGTCTCAAGACATCTTAGGGGCAGTTAAATTTGTAAATAAGTGGTAACAAAGAGTATTATTACACGGAATATTTGTGAAGAGTTATGAGGTGTTCATATACCGAATATCCTATTTCTTTCAGGCTGTCAAAGACGTATATTTATCACGGCTATGATGAACAAATTTGTATATAACATACATGTCTACTAACCGCCTTCTAGGTACAAATATCACTCGCTATCGCATAACGGTTTAGAGAGTATCGCGACACAGGATTCTTATAAGTACGAAATAGTTGGACACCTATGATTAATTTATACCTTCATAATTATACCCGACAATGTGGTAACTACATATCGGTTTCTTATATCACGTCAGTTAGGGGTATTAGTCGCGTCTCTCTATGCCAGAACACGAGCTGGTTACTTACACTCTATCTATATGGGGTATTTGTAACTCTCACTGTACATTCCTCTGAATAACAATAAAGAAAATAAAACGGAGCGTTTACTCCTGAGATAATGGGCGATGATTCTGGATTGGGAGGAAGGTTAACACTAAGCATGGAGCCCGATTCACGGGTCGTGGCACTTATCTCTCTGTCCGTTCGCCTCACGCGCGCAACGTTCCCTAAGAACGAGTCGTTCTTTAAAAGACACTTCGGATGGTCAAACCGTAAACGGACGTGGAATACTAAAATTCTTTTATTTTAACATCATCAAAGCGAGGTATATTTCATCTGTTGAGGTTTACATTTCACTAAAACATCTCAATTTTTTTTTGAGGCGAGTAAATAACCGATTAATAAAGTTCTGTTCTATTAAGAAGTGTTGGTTTGTGTTATTATTGACTCCGACAACTGGTAGATTTTCTCTCCCATATAGAATCTAGAGGGCCGGGCTATAAGGAGATATACCCGATGAACGTCGCTACGCCATCGATGGCGCAGTCAAGGAACTCATCACTCACGGGTATCTCGCTGTGGAGACAGGGTTTGGTGAATAAAAAAATGGCAATGGGTATTCCTAACTAAAATAGTGATATGCGTTAGTAAATTTCTGTAAATTTTTTATTAATATATAGGAGTCTGCGTCTTACAAGTCCCAAATATGAGATCTTAGATATATTAAATTAATGCTTTTCAAATTATAGTTTCTCGGGAGTATGAATAACTTTATTTATACCATTTCACACTTATACGCTCTGGCATTTTTATACGGGGCTTAAATAAACTTATACTTAAATTTCGTCACAATTACTTATCTCAACTAGGCCATATCTTTACATAAGACTCTATCTATCTATCATAAAAAACGATCTTATAACTCTCATTAACAGATTTCCTTTTCTGTTTCTAGCTCTCTCTGTGAAATATATGTCCGTATTTCGTTGACGATTCTCTTCTTTAGATTTCACGGCGTCCTTGCGTACCTCGTGTACTGAGGGTCTATACCGCTCTGGCTACCGTTAATTTGTCATTTGTTATGGCGACCCCGCTCTTTCTTTTGATTTGGCGGAGTATCTATGCCAGTACGGTAAAATCTACCAGACTACCATCAGCTGCGTATACGTGGCCACCTCTTTTTCGACCCTCCTCGTAATGCTCGGAGAGTCGGGAGGCGGACATCCCCCCTTTTAGCCCCTGAGTAATTCTTTCGTAGGGCTCTCGCACGCTCTCGTGGGTAGTGCGTCACACTTCTGCCTGGCCATTCATGGCTCGGGCGGACCGTGCTTCGGGGTCACCCTCCGCTCCTTTTCTCTAGCTCACTTACCAACCATTTAGGGTCGTCGTGTGTGTGATATACTTTCTATACTAACTCTTTCGGGACTTATTCGAAACATCCATCTATATTATCTTATTTTTGACACGACGATGTGTAATAAACGCTGGGTCGGGTGTTGCCGGATGATTCCCGGCCACCGAATAATTGCCGCGACTTCGTCTACTGGTGATTTCTTTTCCTTCTATTCTTCCCTCCCGTATCCACTGCCGGCCCGATCCCTGCCTCCACAGTCTTTTCATTGCTGGTGCGGTTTCGGCACTGCACTTTCCGGATATGCCTCGCGATTTTCGGCAGGTACTAATATGATAGCTCCATTAGGCTGACTTGGAGGAGGGACGCCTCTTTTTCAGAATAAGGTGGCCCACTGCATTCACGGTCGTAGAGGCGAGCCTCTGGCTGGCGCAGTCGGCCCGACTTCGGCGTCTCTTATTGCTCCTTTCAACGGCTCGTTTAGCCGCCGTACTGCTCATTTTTTCGCTGGCGGTTAATGGGAATATTTTGTAACAACAGCTCACCCTACATTCTTGGGCCGCGAGACACTTCTGGGTTAACTATTGTTTGTCGATCGCAATCTCTTGTCTGATGATGGATATCATTGAAACGACGAACAGTGAAAAACGGCCCACAAGTCGCTTGGTGTCGTTAATAGGCTCGCTTGAATCAACAGGGTACGGATGGTCCGTTTTTGGAAGGGAACGCCTTCTATTTTCGGCCACAACGATGCCGTGTGCGTTTCGTACCGATTGGTCGAAATATAATATAGTTAGCGGTCCGCTCTGAACTTATACTGTTCTATGTGTTTTGGTTCGAAAATTAAGAAGAGGAGACTTCCACGACTTTCCTCTCCGTTTGAGTGATTTAATTTTAACAATCGCTTTTTATACTCCTCGATACTCAAGTATAATTTCCATTTGCGAACCGGGACGGTTTCAGTGGGACGGCGAATGGGCGGGGAACTGAGTGGAAATTCCTATTGTCGATCATCAATATACGTGAGGGTTTTATTCCTCTTTACTGCAAAGTGTTGGAGTAAACAATCGGGACAGAAGATGGTATATGAGCAGCGTGGGTGAATCTCGTTTCTTAATACATTATGGCGGGTGGAAGTAGACTCAGTCCGAAGAGTGCATACATCTTTTTGGTTATCGCGTAGAGGCGATAACGATGTATGGAGACAATAAGCAGATCTCGGTGGTGTATAAGTGGGTATCAAGACAAGGTGGAGAAATCAGAGAGGTTTGTTAGAATAAGTGTGGTTCCTCTTCAAATTTTCATTTTGTCCATTATTGGAGTTTACGACCATTATTTTAATGATTCCACGTACCTTTTTGGGGGGCCTTCCTCCCGGGGTCCTCCTCTTTTTCTCTCGGGTGTGATTTTGGTTTACGCTCATTATCTCTTTGTTTAATCCAGTTTGCTCCAAGATCAAGTTTTTGGGGCGGACTTAAGAGGTAAATCCGCGGGCCCTAGACTGTAACCAAATCTTATAACTTATTCCGGGGGCCGGGCCATCAAGTTCTAACTCTTCGGGAGCCGTAAGAAATGAGGGTAGGTGGGATGGCAAGGAATTCGGCGTTATAGTCTCAACCAGAGAAATATATTCGACCTTAATTTTGGACGATATGGTATTATTAACTATGCCATAATAGCAGTATAGCGGTGCCATTGCCTATTAGTTAAAAAAAAAGGTTAAGGCGACTACCTGTGGAACAGTAGTATTTAACAGATAATAAATATGAAATGTTGGGAGGGTTGGGTAGGGGCGTTGTAAAGTCAAGCGCGTTGGAATTTGCACTTTGGTATTTATTTAATTTTTAATAATTCAGATACACTTAATCATTGATGTGGGAGCACATAACTCGAATATAATATATTATTAATTTGACTCTCATTAGAAATTACTAATAGAGCCTAAAATTATATACTAACAATAACCCAAAATATAATATATTTGCCACATATCACTATAAGTCCTCCCAATACGAGGTCCTTCCTACAATATTTTTCTTGGACGGGGGTTTTCGGGGTCTTTGGGGAATAAACATAGTCAATCTGGATAATTGTTGCTTTAATTTCTCTTATGGGCCAAAATATAGGAATAACTTTTTTAGCCAAATCTCATATACTTCATCTTCTATTTGCCTTTGCTCGGAATCGCTAAGAAAATTTGTGGGCTCCCGATAGAATAAAGTAGAAAACAACTCCTTCACTCCGTATGTGTAATTGATTCTGTTGGCAGATATAGAAGGGATCTGTAAAGTTGATAAACAGAAGAGGGACAGCTGTAGGGAGTCGGATAAGTCGCGAGTAGATAGGTTGTTAGTCCACACACGAGACTCGCTGGGAATGCAGATCGAGTATAGAAAAATAAGACCGTACCGGACGAGTCTTTAGGCTAAAAAGCAGTTTCACCTTCTCTTCTAATTTTGGTCGACAATCACGCCGCGTCGCAAGTATAGGAAGGTGGGGGTGACTAAGACCTTGTGTAATCTGCACCTGAGGTGGACGGTAGCAACATAAAGGACGGCCCGCCTTCCTGGAAAAAACTGGTAATGGGCACCGAAATGGAGGGAGGTGTGGTGTGGTCATTGCCCCGGGCCCCGGGTTCTTCCATATCGGTGGGAGAGAAAAAACAGATGTTTTAGGCGCATATTTAAACGCGGGATAAGATCTATAAGGAAGAGCTTTTCTCATATTGATCGCCGAAGTTCTCTGATAGGGACAAAAAACTTCTTTTCATCCTTCCCAGCTGGCCAAAAATGGAGGTAGAGACACGCCTATTTTCTTTTCTGATTTCATATCAGTCTCTTGTGTAATAGAATATCATGAGTGTGTTTACCTTCAACCACAAATAGATGCCCTTTTTTCTCGATTGAATATAACTGAATAGCGAGTTGTTGGTCCGCGTGGCTAGCGGCGGTGGTTCCTCGTAATGTTTCTCGCCGATAATGAAGACTACTTAAGGTGGGTTCCACCTTGCTAAACTGGAGAGTTGGATAAATCTGCGTAAGAATACCTGCAGAATCGGATATAAATGGGGGTGTTCACTAGAAAGTCATGAAGCGGAGAGCAGAAGGGTACCCTAGATTGGTCGAGGTTTTCCAAAGTTAATCCTTTTCTTTCGTTGAGGGCGGTTTGGGGAGGTGAAAAGTGGCTTCTTTTGATTCAGATGGTAGATGTCGCAGTGGGGGCGGAATACCATGTAATCATCCCTCCGGATTGAGAGGATTGAGTATATTCAAGAATCGCGGTTGTTTTTTAAAACCAGTTCCGGCCCCTAAAAAGAATGAATGAGAACGAGAGAATTTTTTATTAGTTTAACTTTGCTAGCCACTGTGGAGCATTGTGGTAATTCCATTCTGGTCGTATAGGTGTATACAAGCGAAATCAAATAAGAAAGTGCGGTTAATCTCATCGATTCAGATCTTGCGCCTTTTGGCAAAATAATTCGTCTCGAACTTTGGTTGGTTAAAGAGTATTATCTAGCTTCTCGTTTCCGTCCTGCTTTAGAGACCTTCAGACCGTGATTAATTGTGACAGTGCATTATTCAATATTGAATTTCTAGAGTCTGAAACCTTAGAGGAGTAAATTTAACTTAATTATAATTTGATTCCTTTCCTCATTTTATATGTTCCATTAAACAGGTAACAATTTAATTAAACTACTTCACAAACACATATTATTATAAAGAAATATAATTTTTTAATCATTTACATGATCCTCCTAAACATTAACTACTTATACAGAAGGGTTCACCATTACCTTACACCTATATTTGACCCAAGTATTTTTTCTTAAAAGGCAATTATATACGGTGAGGATCGGATGTTCTGTCAAAACGATTTGGGGAAAGAATCCTAAAAATGGTTAAAGTTTATTATAGTTTGCGATATCCCGAATATCACCACATTAGTATAATGCTCATATTATTTAATTCAAACTAAACGCTCAACTTATCAGTTACATTTTTTCAGCATATTGTAAAAAAAATAAAAAGGTAATAGGATTTCTCAGAACTATATGCCTTATATGGCATCTCCAAAACGATCGGGGATGACAAGGTATGTATTAATGTTCGTTTTCCCTCACCCTCGGGAGCTTCCTACCGACGGCATCCACGCCCACCCGGGTTTACATTTTTGGAACAACGGCAGGTCTTTGATTTTTCCTCGAATATTTCTTACTTATTTTCTTTTTTTTTTTTTTGAACACTTACATCAAATTTTACATTTTTTACAATGCTGGAGAACGTATTAATAACTATACATACTGTGGCGTGCGTATAATATAATTGCCGGTATTATACGTAGTAATGTAGGAGGTGTAATGATAAAATTTATTTTTGAATAGTTTATTATTTACTTAAGACAAAAAAAAATATTTTTTAAAATTTTTTGCTTCCTATAAAGTCTTTAATAATGCCTTCACATTCCGAATTTAAGAGTACGGACGAGACTGAATAAATTGACGAATATTTTGAAAAGGTGATTACGATGAAAGCCTTTTTTTTATTCGCGATACGTTGATAATTCCTAGACTAATAATCTCCTTCATTCATTTTTCTTTTTAGACCCGTTTTGATTCTGGTGATCATGGCATCTACGACGAATCAAGAAATTATCAAACCGCCCTCAACGGAAAGAAAATTTCGAAACCTCGAATCTGGAAGTGCTCATGACGGAACCAATCATTGCAGGTTTACCGATAAACTTTTTAGCAAACTTGTCTCATACGGGGAGAAACATACGAGGAACCACCGCCGCTACCACCACCACAACCGTTTAAGAACATCGAGGAAGGCCGGGAGTAAATCAGTTTTTTACAGAGACTGTATTCAAAGAAGCTTGCCTCCTCCCAGCTGTGAAGAGTTGCCCACGGATCCCCGTCTGAGAAAGCCGTATTGCGTCCCGATAACACCTCCCTCCATCCCGGACGTCGTCGAGAAGGCATCGAAGTCTAGGTCACCCCCACCTTCCTATATCGACGCCGTTGTCAAAATTAAAGAGAAGGTGAACTGCCCTAAAGACTCGTCGAATGAAAGCATCTCGTGTGTGACTAACAACCATCGCGAACCGATCTCACTGCCCCTTTTTTCCTACAGACCTTCTGCCAACAACAATGTGAAGTTATACAACCCCATTCGCCCGCAAATAGAAGATGAAGATATGAGATTTGCGATTCCTTTGGAATTAAGAGTGACTATGTTAGAGAATATTGTGGAAGACCTCTTAGACATGGTTGGCGTGAATAGGCTAGATTCTAAGAGCAAAAATAAATTTCGAGAGGCTCCCACGATGGATCGAAATATCAACAACGCGCTTCCCGCCCCAGCCACCACTATTACCGCCACGGCGACCGTTACTGGCAATGGCACCGCTACTGCTTATGCGAATCCATACCCTCGAATTATTCTCTTTGACATCGACGATCCTCATACTACCCCTTCTACGGTCGGAGGAACTGGCCCGCCCCCGGAAGATAGTTTACAGTCGGCCGCGAAAGCAAAACTAGCAAAGGAAACAAGTAGCGAATCAACACCCGGAAAAAGGAAGGACGTGGAATCATCGACCAATAATCAAAAATTTGAAGAAAACAAACTTGATTCAAGCGAAGATAAAAAGAGCTTAGGTTCTCCATCATCGAATCGCTCACCGTCGTGTACACCTCGACTATCTTCGAAGAACGAGTCAAGCTTCTCCTCTCTGTCCGAGACACCTGAGAAAAATAAACCGTTAGAGGAAAAGGAATACGGTCCCACTGGAAACGTCGCCAATGGAAATGACGAGGAGTATAAAAAGCGCTCAACGAGTAGTAATTCTTTATCGAACCAAAACAAAGACAGAAGTTCGGGCCGCTCTTATTCACCATCGGTCGAAAGGCAACCATCGTCCGAAAGACGCTCCAACGATTACAGCGAGCCTTTCGACAACCTGCCTTCACTGTCGTCTTTCAAGATCCCGCGCTTGGTCGAAACATGTTCCCAGAGGTGCCCCAATAGTGCTTTGTACAAAAATATTAACAGCAGCAAGAGCGGCAACAGCAGCAGCAGCAGCAGCAGCAGAGCTTCGCCTTACGCTATTCATACCTTATTCAAAAAGCCTTCTCGCGCTAAGAGTAGTGACGAAAATCGCAGCAGGAGCAGGAGCCGCACCAGCAGCAACTGGAGCGATCCTTACAGGGATAGAAGATCACCGCGCGCGATTTCTCCGGTCATCGGAAACCGACCCACGTATCATCGTGAAAATAATAATGATGGATGTTGGCGAACCGAATATATAAAAAATTCAAACGACGCTAAATGTTGGCAGAAGGAGGGTGGCGGCGGTGGAGGCAGAAGAATATCCGACGGCGACCTCGAAGAATATTGGGGTTATAGCACGTCGAAGAGTGCCGGTGCTGAATCGATTTTACACCAAGATTCCCATCAAAGAAGTTCGCCTCATGGCGGTGCGAAGTTACACGAGGTCGCAGACCCGCATCTAAGAGAATCGCACGAAACTATTTCAAAACTGTAGGAATTGTTTGTTAATTTTTTTATTGTGTATGTAAATATTTGAATAATTTACGAATTTATATTTATTTTAATGCCGATTTTAATTTGTAAATTATATACGCATCCAAATACAAATTTGACTTTTATTTCGATTCATATTTTGTAACGGTTTTTTAATAAATTTCCAGATACTCGATTCGCATTTTATTAGACCATTTCCATTTTTAACCAACCCTGTTCCCGCGGTTGGTTGTTGATGTATCAGACAGTTTTGGTATTATTTTATATCTATTGGAAAAAATGAAATAATAAACAATTTGTTTAAAACAACTTTATTAATCGGTTATTCTACTCGCCTTCAAAAAAAATTGAGATGTTTTAGTGAAATGTAAACCTCAACAGATGAAATATACCTCGCTTTGATGATGTTAAAATAAAAGAATTTTAGTATTCCACGTCCGTTTACGTTTGACATCCCGGAAGTGTCTTTAAAGACGACTCGTTCCTTAAGGGGACGTTGCGCGCAGCAACGAGAAACGACGAATCGCTTCTCCTTTCGTCCAATCCGTTTCTATTTCCATACGCTCCGTTTTTTCTTTTGTTCAGAGCGTCATAATCATCCTTAAAATGAAAGCTCTTTCTGCTGCGCGATCCCCACGCGTTGAACCGTTGATACCCTTTCGGGTTTTCTGGATTTTCTTCCACTTTCTATATCCGTTGCGTCCTCGGTAATTTTAAGGATTATTTATTCTTTTCATGCCGATAAATTATATTTGACACCGAAAAGAAAATTCTTTGACATCATAACTCTTAAAATATTCCGTCTTCCTTTCCACTATTTCAAAAACTTTGTAAATCTGGCGAGAGTCTCGTCGCTGATGCTTATATCGGGCGAGCGGTGGTGGGGCTGGTTGACACTACCATAGAGACGGACGCCATTCTATAGCAGCCACGGGGGAATAACGGCGGCTCGAGACCTTCCATCCTAATCGTGTTTCGGTTCGTCTTTATCATTAATCGTCGATAGTCGGCGTCGTCGCGATGAGCGAGATTGAGAAAGCGATGAAAATTTTCCTCTTCTCCAGCCGTCGATTATTCGTCGTCAATTTTTATCAACGGGACCTCTCGAAAAGAAGAAGAAATTACTAAATATCACGCGCCGATCACGCAATCAGTTATTTGTTAAAAGTTTCCTCATGTCGTTAGTGATTTTTTTCTAGCGACATTTTTTACAATGTCAAAAATTATTTTTTGGAATTTTCGAATTAGGGTACTAATTTATATTAGCAAAAAGGTTGCATAGATCATCGATTTGGCTATTCAAGTTTGTACTCATTTCACTCATATGTAGATGATTATATAATATATATAAATATATATATTATATCTATATATAAATATTATATATATATATATATATATATATATATATATATATATATATATATAATATATATTAATACATTCATACTGAATATTTGAATCCGAATCTTCTGTCTCCATCAGCTCGTCTTCATCATTAATGTGCAATTTAGCAAAAAGATTTTATAGATCACCAATTTGGCGATCGAAGTTGTTTAGAAGCACTTTTATACTTAATGACGGTATCGATTGATGCTCTTCTTTCGCTTGTTGACACTTTTCGATTTTACTTCTCGTTTGTCCGAATAATTGTTCGGTCTGGCATCGCGACGATTTAAAGAAAGAGGGAGGGAGAAGGCCCGACCAAAAGCTCGACCCACCCTCTTCTTTTGGTCGCGACTAATATAATATATATATATATATATATATATATATATATATATATATATATATATATATTATATATAATATATATATAAATGTATACCATAGATTTTAAAGATGTTGATGTAATATTTTCTGTATCGGTTACCGAAGTGATAATATTAATGAGCCCGGAAAGCTTATCAAAATGCGAAGATGTTAACTGTTTCTTATAATCGCTAGGCGCATTCCTAGACCATCCTAAGAGAAACACAATTAACACCTTTTCGTGAACTAATTATTAGGTCACAGGAAGAGAGAGAGAGAATTATTTCTTCCCATCCATCGTCTATATCGATATCGAACTGTCGAAATGCTTTCTTCATTTGTATCTTCTATTTTTTAATAATATTCATCCTAAGAAAAATCGCTAGATATTTTTTCAAAATATGTAGGTTTTTGTCCACAGGAAGAAAAAAAAAGAAAAGCATCTTTCGGGAAGACAAAAAAATTGGTTTTATTCGATTAATTATTTTTAATTCTGAATAAAATTTTAACCTTCGATTTAATTATTTGTTTTTCCTCTTTTCCTTTCGAGATTTTAAAAGCTCTATAAATATAAGGTAATAGCAGTCTTGCATCGAAGGATCTTCTTTTCGGATTTATCGAAACGGAGGAAGAAGTTTTCGTATATTTTATTTCATGTTTTAAGCGCATGTTCTTTTTCTCAACCGTTATAATAAAGATTCGAGAAATATATTTATTATTATCCTTTTTTACGCTCGGTTTCGAGTGCAAAACGCGCGAGCGAAAAAAACAATTGGGTTTATCGATAAAGATCAAATTCATCTTCAGTTTTCCGGTAAGCTTGGAAATTGTACCGAACCTAATTAAACGAACAGTTGTTGCCCAGCAATCGATTGGCAGTTTACTTCGAGGAGCGGTTGGTCTCATTTCTTTCTCCTAAATTTTTTTTTTTAAAACACTGCTGGTTGGCGAATGGACTCGAGATCCATCTAGAGCAATTGATAAATAAATAAATTCTGAATTTTTTTAAAAAACAATTTTGTTTTGATTTTTTTTCACCTAAACTATCGTCTGACATTAGTTCCCGATTAAGGCGTAGTGCAGCTGCTTGTACGATATAGAAGAACTAAGGCATATCTAGTTAATAGACGATATATTTAAAAATTTTATGCTTAAGCATTTTAATTTTACTTTTATTTTTTTTATTTTCTTTAGTCTAAGTGCTAAAATTTAAAATTTCTCAAAGAAAATAATACACAAAAATTTTTAAGTCCAAATTATTTTTCGGAATTTGCACTTAGACCTTCGACTTATATCAGTTCCCGATCAGGCGTCACTATATGACGTCATAATCGGATTGAAGATAGTTTTAGCTTAGGTAACTGGTATTTGAAAGCATTCAGCGACTTCTTCGATTCCCGTAAGGCGACACTATATTATAGTGATGTTTCGAAGGGAGCCGAAAAACGACCTAACGTGATCGGGTGACGCTTTTTAGGGTATCGATCGATAGCCGTAAATACGAGGCCGAAAGAGAAAAAAATTTATTTCAGAGTCCATTATGGTTGAAAGACGATATCTATTTTTTTGAACCGAGTTCTTTTTGTAAGTTATTAGAACGATTTCTACTTCTTACCAAGCCAATAACATTTCATTTGGCTTTTTCCCGTGTTGATAATCATGAATTTCTCAACAACATTTTTGAAGCTGTTCGACGTATACAATGGAGAACTTTAAAATAAATTAAAAAATTGTTGTTGTTTTTTATATAAAGGTTTTTTGATTGGTACATATGGAAAAATTTCCGATCTCTAAAAATTATATAATTAAATATTTTATTTTAAGGAATAAAAATTTGTATTAATTATCGTATTTTATTTAAACCCGTCGTAGCTAGTAAAAACATTATTCTTTGAATAAATCATAATTCAAAATTTATGTTTAAATTGAACCGATTATGACGTCACATAGTGACGCCTCTTTGGGAACCAATATAGGTCAAAGGTCTTTGTGCAAATTCTGACAAATAATTTCGACTTAAAAAAAATTTGTGAAAAATTTTTTGGGGGAATTTTAAGATTTTAACACTTAGATCTTCGATCTATATCAGTTTCAGATAATTCTTTTTTTAATTTAGTCTCCCATAAAATACCGTTTTCTTCATTAAATCATTTTTTAGGGTGACTAAATTAAAATAAATTATTGGAAAAATAGTAATAAATTGTGGGAGAATGTTAAAAGCTGCTTGTAGCTATCGTAGTACCACTTACCTAAGCTAAAACTATCTTCAAACCGATTATGACGTCATATAGTGACGCCTCATCGGGAACTAATATAAGTCGAAGTTCTAAGTGCAAATTCCGAAACTTAAAATTTTTTTTGTGAATTATTATTATTATTTTTTCATAAATTTTTTTAGATTTTCGCACTTAGACCTTCGACTTATATCAGTTCCTTTCCTGACGTCACTATGTCGGGTTGAAGCGATAGTTTACCCCTAAAAAAGGTGTCGCACGAGCACGTTAGGTCGTTTTTTTCGGTTCCCGTCGACAAGTCACTATAATACCAGTGTCCCTTACGGGAATCCAAAAGCGGCCTCCTGAACGCTTTGGAGACCATTTTGTTAAAGCTTAAAGTATCTTTCAAACCGATTAGACTCATATAGTGACGCCTCATCGGGAACTAATATAAGTCGAAGTTTTTATTGCAAAGCGAACTGCAATTTTTTTTTTGCTTGAATAATTATTTAATTTTTTAGTATCTTGTATTTTTTAGATTTTTCGCACTTAGGCCTTTCGACTTAATCAGTTCCCTTCCCTGACGTCACTATATCGGGCTTGAAGCGGATAGGTTTTATCCCTAAAAAGGTGTCGCGCGAGCACGTTAGGTCGTTTTTTCGGTTCCCTTCGAAAAGTCACTATAATACAGTGTCGCCTTACGGGAATCGCAAAAGCGGCTACGCTTCGAGTATCCATTTTTGTTAAGCTTTAAAGTATCTTCAAACCGATTATGACGTCATATGTGACGCCTCATCGGGAACTAATATAAGTCGAAGGTCTAGAGCTGCAATTCCGAAAACTTAAATTTTTTTATGTGAGTTATATATTTATTTTTCATGAATTTTTTTAGATTTTCGCCGCTTAGGCCTTCGACTTATATCAGTCCTTCCTGACGTCACTATATCGGGGTTTAAAGCGATAGTTTATCCCTAAAAAGGTGTCGCGCGAGCACCGTCTAGGTCGTTTTTTCGGTTCCCTTCGAAAAGTCACTATAATAGAGTGTCGCCTTACGGGAATCGCAAAAGCGGCTGAACGCTTTCGAGTACCATTTTGTTAAGCTTAAAGTATCTTCAAACCGATTATGACGTCATATAGTGACCCCTAATCGGGAACTAATATAAGTCGAAGGTCTAAGTGCAAATTCCGAAACTTAAAAAAATTTTTGTGAATTATTATTATTATTTTTTCATGAATTTTTTTAGATTTTCGCGCTTAGGCCTTCGACTTATATCAGTTCCCTTCCTGACGTCACTATATCGGGTTGAAGCGATAGTTTATCCCTAAAAAAGGTGTCGCGCGAGCACGTTAGGTCGTTTTTCGGTTACCTTCGAAAAGTCACTATAATATAGTGTCGCCTTACGGGAATCGCAAAAGCGGCTGAACGCTTTGGAGTACCATTTTGTTAAGCTTAAAGTATCTTCAAACCGATTATGACGTCATATAGTGACGCCTCATCGGGAACTAATATAAGTCGAAGTTCTAAGTGCAAATTCCGAAACTTAAATTTTTTTTTGTGAATTATTATTATTATTTTTTCATGAATTTTTTTAGATTTTCGCACTTAGGCCTTCGACTTATATCAGTTCCCTTCCTGAGGCGTCACTATATGACGTCATAATCGGTTTGAAGATACTTTAAGCTTAACAAAATGGTACTCCAAAGCGTTCAGCCGCTTTTGCGATTCCCGTAAGGCGACACTGTATTATAGTGACTTTTCGAAGGGAACCGAAAAACGACCACCTAACGTGCTCGCGCGACACCTTTTTAGGATAAACTATCGCTTCAACCCGATATTCCACGAATATTATTATAAGTGAAGGCTAAGCGCGAAAATCAAAAAAATTCATGAAAAAATAATAATAATTAATTCACAAAAAAAAATTAAGTTTCGGAATTTGCACTTAGAACTTCGACTTATATTAGTTCCCGATTAGACGTCACTATATGACGTCATAATCGGTTTGAAGATACTTTAAGCTTAACAAAATGGTACTCGAAAGCGTTCAGCCGCTTTTGCGATTCCCGTAAGGCGACACTCTATTATAGTGACTTTTCGAAGGGAACCGAAAAACGACCTAACGTGCTCGCGCGACACCTTTTTAGGGATAAACTATCGCTTCAACCCGATATATGACGTTCAGAAGGGAACTGATATAAGTCGAAGGCCTAAGCGGCGAAAATCTAAAAAAAATTCATGAAAAAATAATAATATAATAACTCACAAAAAAAAATTTAAGGTTTCGGGAACTTACACTTAGAACTTCGACTTATATTAGTTCCCGATGAGGCGTCACCATATGACGTCAAAATCGGCTTTGAAGATACTTTTAGCTTAACAAAATGGCTTACTGCGGAAAGCGTTCAGCCCGCTTTTGCGATTTCCCGTAGGCGACCACTGTATATAGTGAACTTTTTCGAAGGGGAACCGAAAAACGACCTAACGTGCTCGCGCGACACCTTTTTTAGGGATAAACTATCGCTTCAACCCGATATAGTGACGTCTGGCAGGGAAACGATTATAAGTCGAATGGCCTAAGTGCGAAAATCTAAAAAAATTCATGAAAAAATAATAATAATAATTCACAAAAAAAAAAATTAAAGTTTCGGAATTTGCACTTAGAACTTTGACTTTTATATTAGTTCCCGATGAGGCGTCACTATATGACGTCATAATCGGTTTGAAGATACTTTAAGCTTAACAAAATGGTACTCCAAAGCGTTCAGCCGCTTTTGCGATTCCCGTAAGGCGACACTGTATTATAGTGACTTTTCGAAGGGAACCGAAAAACGACCTAACGTGCTCGCGCGACACCTTTTTAGGGATAAACTATCGCTTCAACCCGATATAGTGACGTCAGGAAGGGAACTGATATAAGTCGAAGGCCTAAGTGCGAAAATCTAAAAAAATTCATGAAAAAATAATAATAATAATTCACAAAAAAAAATTTAAAGTTCGGAATTTGCGCTTAGAACTTCGACTTATATTAGTTCCCGATGAGGCGTCACTATATGACGTCATAATCGGTTTGAAGATACTTTAAGCTTAACAAAATGGTACTCGAAAGCGTTCAGCAGCTTTTGCGATTCTCCCACAATTTATTACTATTTTTCCAATAATTTATTTTAATTTAGTCACCCTAAAAAATGATTTAATGAAGAAAACGGTATTTTATGGGAGACTAAATTAAAAAAAGAATTATCTGAAACTGATATAGATCGAAGATCTAAGTGTTAAAATCTTAAAATTCCCCCAAAAAATTTTTCACAAATTTTTTTTAAGTCGAAATTATTTGTCAGAATTTGCACAAAGACCTTTGACCTATATTGGTTCCCGAAGAGGCGTCACTATGTGACGTCATAATCGGTTCAATTTAAACATAAATTTTGAATTATGATTTATTCAAAGAATAATGTTTTTACTAGCTACGACGGGTTTAAATAAAATACGATAATTAATACAAATTTTTATTCCTTAAAATAAAATATTTAATTATATAATTTTTAGAGATCGGAAATTTTTCCATATGTACCAATAAAAAAACCTTTATATAAAAAACAACAACATTTTTTAATTTATTTTAAAGTTCTCCATTGTATACGTCGAACAGCTTCAAAAATGTTGTTGAGAAATTCATGATTATCAACACGGGAAAAAGCCAAATGAAATGTTATTGGCTTGGTAAGAAGTAGAAATCGTTCTAATAACTTACAAAAAGAACTCGGTTCAAAAAAATAGATATCGTCTTTCAACCATAATGGACTCTGAAATAAATTTTTTTCTCTTTCGGCCTCGTATTTACGGCTATCGATCGATACCCTAAAAAGCGTCACCCGATCACGTTAGGTCGTTTTTCGGCTCCCTTCGAAACATCACTATAATATAGTGTCGCCTTACGGGAATCGAAGAAGTCGCTGAACGCTTTCAAATACCAGTTACCTAAGCTAAAACTATCTTCAATCCGATTATGACGTCATATAGTGACGCCTGATAGGGAACTGATATAAGTCGAA
>JABUQX010127892.1:2500-5000 GCA_015478945.1 Trachelipus rathkii
AAGTTTTGCAAGTAGTCGTGGAAGCGAGGTTTCGTTTGTAAGCTTGAGAAGCCGAACGAAGTAGCGGGGGTGGGTTAAAAATATTATTATTATTATTATTATTATTATTATTATTATTATTATTATTATTATTATTATTATTATTATTATTATTATTATTATTATTATTATTATTATTATTATCTGACAAAGTAATACTGAAATATGGATAAGTTTATAATTAAAAGGCCTAGGATTGATAACAATAATTCACTTGTGATTGAACAAACTACGAACTCATTTAGTGGTAGTTCTAGTAATGTTGATGATAATTCAAGTGGTATTGAGGCCAATCCTGTTAATGATACTAAATTTAGTAGTGTTGCTACTTGGGATATAACGTACCAAGAGGAAAATGTCCTGGATATTGGAAATTACATAATTGGAACCAATATTAAAGATGGATTAAAGTTTGACTTATTAACGAAACCGTACAAACCACCAATTACGTACAATTTTAAAGATGTTGAAGAGGGAAAGAGGCCTTTTCTTTATGAATGGCTAGATCTGCACAATTCTTGGCTAGCGTATTCTAAAATATTGAAAGGACCGTTTTGTAGATTGTGTGTCTTATTTAGACCTTCTATCAAAAGAGGTATATTTGGCTCATTTATCGTAAAACCATTTAGAAAATATAAAGACATGCATTCACGTGCTAAAGCCCATGTAAATTCAGAATGACATAAAGATGCCTCAGTAGCAGCAAAATATTTCAAACGAATAATAGAACATTAGAACATTAGAAATATAGAGACAGTAAGAAGCTACTAGGGATGGCCAAAAAATATCGATATATCGAAATATCGATATTTTGGCTCGATATATCGATATTTTTGGGCGATATTTTCTTAGGCGATATATCGATATTTCGAAATTTTTCTTAAAATTTTTTAAAGGCCGGAAAAAAATAAAATCTTATCCCCCTCTCCCGACACCCTGAAGTTATAAAACTCTTTTTTTTTCCCCCATATTTCGTTCTTCGTCCGTCCCCCAATGTCGTGTATAAAATAAACCGAAAAATTGGGGTTTTAGATTTTTCGTCTTTTCGGGAACCAAAAATAGGGAGAGGGGGGATCGACATGGCACATACCACATAGTCAAATTGTCTTCTGAGTATTCACCAATCACTATTCAGTTATTCAGTGGCAATACTTTGCAGTCCACTCGAGACCAGCCTGATCCTGATTTACATGTAGCTCTATGGAGTGTGTTCAGTGTCAGTGTGGACGAAGATAATCCTTGCAGAAATCTAATACCGGAACAGGACTCCTGTGAGCTGGTTTACAGTTAACATACCGAGTACCGACTAGTTTAATCATCTACTGGCGATTACGATTGTTTTGCTTAAATATGTAATTAACTAAATTAACGATTTTATAATAGCCATTACTAAAAGATAGTATTTGGGGGTACATCACTACAGCTTTTCTTATAAGTCGTCTGGCATGTTTTGATTTTTTGCTTTTTATAAATTTAAATTTTTTTTGATATTTAAGTGATTTAATTTCAATAGAAATAAAAAAATTAGAAATATAAAATCATAGCAAGGCTACTCTGTTTCAAATTTCTACACTTTAAAAATGTCAACAAAAGATCATGTTTCAAACATGTTTCTTTTATTTCTGATGTAATATATTATCATTATTACAAATAGCACTCTTTAGTGTTTCTGTTTCATTGTGTCATAGACTATAAGCCCTATTTTGAGATTTTGAACTCAGATATAGGGCCTAGGGTTAAAAATAATACTTAATCGAACTTAAAAAAAAGTTTGTTTACAAATTATATTTCGCGTGACGTCACGATTCTCAAAAATCCAAGAAATCCAAAAATCCAAAAATCAACGATTGTTTTGCTTAAATATGTAATTAACTAAATTAACGATTTTATAATAGCCATTACTAAAAGTTAGTATTTGGGGGTACATCACTAAAGCTTTTCTTATGATAAGTCGTCTGGCATCCAGTTCGAACTTCTTAAATATTATTTCATTTTAATACTAAAATTTAATAGATTTTCTTAAGATCCAGACTTCCAGAGTCGTCCAAGTATCAGTTGTCTACCATCCAATTTAAATTAATTTCATTGTTAGAATCAATATTTATTTTCTACTTAAATAGAAATCATTTTGAAGATTCCTAGCTTCATTAATACTTAATAGCTATTTTTCATTTTTAATACGAAAAAAAGGTGATTTTTATGATTATTGTATTGCTTAATTTTCTAGTGAAACGCGATTTTCTTATTTAATTTATTCACTCGTCCACAAAAAGTCAAAAACACACCCAGTTCCTCAAGATCCAACATCAACGCTTTCTAGCACAACTTCAGTCTTCAACCTCTTGGAGTTGGAAACTTTAAAGTTGGAAGACCTGAAGAGTGAAGATCCTTTTTCCATTTCTACCACTTTTTCTTCTGTACATACGTCTGCTTCATATTTATAAATTAAAGCCTCTCTCTC
>JABUQX010127892.1:7500-17500 GCA_015478945.1 Trachelipus rathkii
AATCGGGGGTGACAACCCTCTGGGTAATAATATTAGATTGTGGTAGAAGAAAGAAATTTAAAATGAATAATATAAAATAAGCGTGTTAGTGTAACTGAGCAACTGCATGTTGCTGAGCACTTATTTATTTAAAAAAAAAAAAAAAGCAAAAATTGGTACCTATAATTTCTACCTTAATATTTTGTGCCACGATATCGCTATTCGAGGTAGCACTGCAGATACCGGTAATTTTTCCGATTTGCTTAAATTCAGAGTAGAAGCTGGAGATGTTGTTCTTGTGGAACATTTGAAATCAAGCGGAGTAAAAGCCAAATACACATCACATATGATTCAGAATAAACTTATATTTATTTGTGGAAAGTTTATATGTAATCAAATTTTGAATGAAATAAACAATTGTGAATATCTCTCCCTTCTTCGTAGATAAGGATCTCAATGTACGTGAAGAATTTCTAGGCTTTACTCCTCTTGAAAAACTGAAAGCTGAAGATATAGCAAGAGCTATATTGTCTACTACACGAGATATATACAATTTAAATATGAGTAAGCTTGTTGGACTTGGGTTTGATGGGTGCTCCACCATGGCTGGCAAAGAAAATGGAGTTCAAAAGTTAATAAGAGATCAGTACCCTAAAGCCAAATTTTTTTCATTGCTGTTCCTTTCGTTTAAATTTAGTAATATGGCTTTCAAACGCTGTTTCCAGAATTTCGAAACAGTGTTGGAATTGTCACTTATAATTTTCCTGAGTACGTCAGCAGAAATTTGGTAGCAAATATACCATTGTTATGCGAAACACGATGGTTTGCTAAGTATAAATCAATTAGGATATTTTTTGAACATTTTAGCCAAATAAAATTATCATTAGAAAATCTCATCTGATCCAGATGTAACGCAAGCCACACGAACTGCAGCATGTCAGCTTTCATCAGCAGCAGGAAGTCCTACATTTCTCATCTGTTTAATAATCATGAAATATAGTTCATATTTGAAGCCTATAGCAAATATTCTTCAAACCAAGGTAACAAATTTACGTGAGGTTCATTGTCACATAAAAAAAAATTAAAATATTTTAAAAACCCATATAAATGAAAATAATGCAGTCTCTTTTTAAAGGAATTTTTAAAAATCTAAGAATTTTTGTCAAGAATTTTCATTACCACGTACAGTATCCAAAAGAATTCCAGCCTCAGGGACATCAAAAAGTTCTGCTGAGGATTGCTTCAGAGTTTCATTAT
This sequence comes from Trachelipus rathkii, assembly GCA_015478945.1. Taxonomy (NCBI): domain Eukaryota; kingdom Metazoa; phylum Arthropoda; class Malacostraca; order Isopoda; family Trachelipodidae; genus Trachelipus; species Trachelipus rathkii. The sequence goes on from JABUQX010127892.1 coordinate 8,737, forward strand.
TTATACCTTACCTTGATTCTCTCATTTCATCTCTGAGTATCAGAATTTCCGAAAACAATATAACATCTACCATTTTTTGCATTTTGCACCCAGTTAGAATAAGAAAATTAATCAAATACGAAAATTAAAAAAAATTGAACTCATTATAACTGAATATAACAATGACAACCTAACTGGTGAAGCAGAATCTTGGTTTAATTTCTTGAAGGAATCGGGATAGGGAACAACAGATGAGAAAATGAGTTACTGCACACACAAAATTATTGCATTTCTTACCAAAGTGTGGTTTAATAAGCTATCAGTACTTCTCTCACACTTCCATCAACTACTTGTACAATTGAAAGGTCGGTTAGTATGTAACAACGTGTTAAAACGTGGCTAAAGTCAGCTATTTCCAACGAAAGGTTATGTGGGGTACGTTTACTAAGCATTCACAGGGGAAAAAGTTTCACGTCAAAAACATCAATTTAAAGTAGATATTATAACTCATTTTGGAAAGAAAAAAGAAATATTAAATTCTTATTTTCAAGTTAAAAAGGAAACACTATTTAATAATAAAAGGTTCCTTACCAGTTATTCTCTGACATAAAACTTTTCTAAAGTTATGAAATATATATATATATATATATATATATATATATATATATATTAAGAGAAGCAGTTATATATATATATATGTTATATATATATATATATATCTTAACTGCTGCTGCCATATATTTTTATATAACATATATATGCATATATAATATATAATAATAATAATAACCTATATATATATGTATAATATACATATATATATATAATAATAATAACTTATATATATATATATATATAATATGTATATATATATATATATATATATATATATATATATATATATATATATATATATATATATATATATATATATATATATATATATATATATATATATATATATATATCTATGATATATATATATATATTTGGGGGTGTATACGCAAATTAGGCAGGTACGTGGCTCCTAACCAATGTTTTTGGTCTTTTTAATGGAAATAATTTAAATGGTGAAAGTTAAATAAATTATTACAATTTTATTTGAAAGTGAAAAAAGAAACTGATTTATAAAATAAATTTAAAGAAAAGCAACTACTTTAGTAATAACAATTATAATAATTAAATTCATTTGGAAATTTTCCTTCCTACTCTGTTCTTAAGAGTAAAATTCTAAGCTATGGGCGTAAATAGATCTTCATATTTCATATAATAATATATAGGACTAGGCCAAGCGTCATACCTTGCTGTACGAGCGAAAAAATACGAAAATTCGCGGGTACGAAATTTTCGTTCACCCAGTGAAATCGCACGAATAAATTTGAAAAAAAAGAATTTTGAATCTCTCTCTCTCTCTCTCTCTCTCTCTCTCTCTCTCTCTCTCTCTATATATATATATATATATATATATATATATATATATATATATATATATATATATATATATATATATATATATATATATATATATATATACTATATATATAAATATATATATATATATATATATATATATATATATATATATATATATATATATATATATATATATATATATATATATATATATATATATATACTATGTTTCTCTTACATGTCAAAAGCATGGCAACAACAGCTTTTAGTTTGAAATCCTTGCATTTTGTAAATTGTTTGGTTATTAAATAAAAATTCTTTATTACATTACTTAAGTGATATTTACCTTTATATAATTAAAATAATTAAAATAGTGTATAATGGAAGCAAGTGTAGATTTTATATTGAAAAATAGCTTTAAAAGCTTATCTAAGAAACAACAACTTAATTTTAAAAAATCTGGAAGGCCTACATTTCTTAATTTCCAAATAACATCCAAAGGCAATAATGTTCTGTATATATATATATATATATATATATATATATATATAACATATATATATATATATATATATATATATATATCTTTATATATATATATATACTATATATGCTATATAATAATAATAATATATAATAATAATAATAATAATAATATAATAATAATAATAATAATAATAATAATATATAATAATAATATAATATAATAATAATAATATATATAATAATAATATAATAATATTAATGTAGATATTTATATATATGTTATCAAGAGTAATATAATAATAAATGGAAAGTAATATAATAATAATAATAATAATATGTAATAATAATATAATAATAATAATAATACAATAATAATAATAATAATAATAATATGTATATATATAATATATATATCTAAATAATAGCAACAATAATAATAATAGCAACCAACCAGCCAATAATAATATATGTATGTCTATAGCATAATAATATATATATATGTAATAATAACCAATAATAATATATATATATATTTATATATATATATATATATATATATATATATATATATATATATATATATATATATATATATATATATATATATATATATATATATATAACTACCAACCAACTTCTATAATCTTTATATATATATATATATATATATAGGAGTAGATATATATATATATATATATATATATAATATATATATATATATATATATATATATATATATATATATTTTTTTTTTTTACAAATGTCACCACATCTCACGGGCAGGCCCTATTCAAGGAGGGGGTGTTATATATATATTATGTATATATATGTATATATAATATATGTAATAATAATAATATAATATATATAATAATAAATAATAATAATAATGTATAATAATAATAATATATGTATATATGCTAACTCAACTATATATGTATAATATATGTAATATGTATATGTCAGGGCGGCTCGTCAGGTCAGAAGATCCTTGGTGGGTAGATCAAAGAAATATGTATATATATATATAATATATAACTAATAATAACAATAATATAATAATAATATAATATATATAATAATAATATGTAATATATATATAACATAATAATATATATAGCACCAACATAATATATAATAATATATCACTAACCTGCTAACTATATAACTATGCTATATATATATGTGCTCACGTTGTTGTAAAGGAAGATCAATTTTCTTTCATTTCTTGCAGCAAATTTCTGTATTATTTTTTCATGCCATATATATATATATATATATATATATATATATATATATATATATATATATATATATATATATATATATATATATATATATATATATATATATATTATTTTTTTTTTATCTTTCATATATATATATATACCAGCGACAATCAAGAGAGAATGAATGATTTATATATGAATCACTCGCTACATTGCACATTTTCTAACATTTGAATTTTAATAGGCTTACAACACTCGAAAAAGAATTTAGTAATTTTAAATGAAACTTAAATCGAATACGATTCCAATATTCCCGTATTTACAAAACTAACAGCTCAATTTTATTAAAAACACACAAAATCAGTAATAAAAATAATATGAAAAGCGTATTATTACAAAATAGAACTCCACACACAATCTTTATTATTAATAACATGAAAATATAGCAACTGATCTGAGGCAGAGGCAACCTATATCGTAGCCGAGAAAGAATTTGAGTCAAACGCGTTTTCTCCGACTCTCAGGTTGAGTCAATAATTATATAAATGGATTATGAATTAAAATTAAATAAGTCGATATAAGAGATGATCAAGTTAGCATAAGATAATTATTAATTAGTTAATTATTATAATTATGTTATTAATAATATTATTATTATTTCTTGCTAATGCAATTTAAATGGGGATTATTTAAAAAAAATGACTGATACTGACTCGTCAGGCACATCAAAAGTTGCCTAGACTTAGAGGAACTATTTTTTTGACTCCGAGAATTAACAATTGGCACCGATCGCTACTATTAAAAAAGGAATCGAGTAGAAATTGATGCCGGCATCTTAAAGTTAGACTTCGAACGAAATCATTATATATATATATATATATATATATATATATATATATATATATATATATATATATATATATATATATATATATATATATATGTAATAAAAATATATATATATATATATATGCTATATGCTGACTTACAACTATTTTTGGGCTCCGCACTAGGGCCAGAGTGGGCGTTGCCTATTCTGCCTACCCCCAAAAACCGCCGCGATATATATATGTATATATATATATAATATATATAACATATGTCTGGTAACCTTAATATATATATATATATAATAATAATAATAATAATAACTTAATATATATAATATATATATATATACTGATAATATATATATATGTAATATATATATATATATAACCAATATGTATATATAATATATATATATATATATATGCTATATCTATATAATATATATATATATATATATATTGTAGGAAAGCGTAAATATCTTTTTTAGAAAATGTTTAAGAAAAACTTTTAAAATTTGGAGTATCTGTGAAACAGGTGAGAAATTAATTTATGTGATATTGATTTGAGAAAAGTTCATGAAAAGAGTAATTCAGATAGTTACATCAAATTATTAATCCAAAGTGATTTATGAGTGTTTAACATGAGTAATTTGTGTTTGAATTTTGACTCCGCAGATCTTTTAAGAAACTTTGCGAACTGAAAGAAGTTTTATAATTCGCAACTTTGTCAAGATTTGCAACATAAAATTTTGCCAATGCAAGATTTGTCTAAACTTGTGTCATCTAAACTTGTGTTGTCTGAATTTGTCAATTTGAATGTTGTAAACTTAAATTTCGGCAACTTGAATTTTGCTAAATTTTTCCTACCGAGATAATGCCTACTGAAAATTTGTCTATCAAAATTTGGCTACCGAATATTTAAGGAAAATTTTGCTGGTGAAATTTAGAATTTAATAAAGACAGAACGCCAATTATATTTAAGTAATTGTTATTAGAATTATTGTTTTTGTTTTTGAAACTATTATTATTATTATTATTATTATTATTATTATTATTATTATTATTATTATTATTATTATTATTATTATTATTATTATTATTATTATTATTATTATTATTATTATTATTATTATTATTATTATTATTATTATTATTATTATTATTTAATTATTATTATTATTATTATTATTGTTATTATTATTATTATTATTATTATTATTATTATTATTATTATTATTATTATTATTATTATTATTATTATTATTATTATTATTATTATTATTATTATTATTATTATTATTATTATTATTATTATTATTATTATTATTATTATTATTATTATTATCATTATTATTATTATTATTATTATTATTATTATTATTATTATTATTATTATTATTATTATAACAGGCATTTTAGTTATTGCGGTATAGTTTTAAAAGTTTCATTACATAAATAAATAAATTAATTTTAAAAAATCTGGAAGGCCTACATTTCTTAATTTCCAAATAACATCCAAAGGCAATAATGTTCTGTATATATACATATATATATATATATATATATATATATATATATATATATATTTATATATATAAATATAAAAACTAAAAATATATATATATATATATATATATATATATATATATATATATATATATATATATATAAATATATATATATATATATATATATATATACTATATATATATATTTAAATATACTATATATATAATAATAATAGCCAATATATATATAATAATAATAATAATAATATATAATAATAATAATAATAATAATAATAATATATATATATATATGTATATATGTAATATAAATATATATAGTAATAATCTGTATAAATATATAATATATATATATGTATATAAATAATAATAATATATATGTATATATTATATATGTATATATATTAATAATAATAATATATATATATATATAATAATATATATATATATGCTATATATATATATAATAATATATATATAATATATATTATATATATATAATATAATATGTAATATAATAATATATATAATATAATATATATATAATAATATAATATAATAATAATATGTATAATATGTATAATAATAATATAGTAATAATATAGATATATATATGTATAATAATAATATATATAATAATAATAATATATATATATCTTCAATAATAATAATAATAATAATATAATAATAATAATATATAATATAATAATATATAATAATAATATGTATAATATATATATATAAAAATAATATAATAATAATAATAATAATATATATATAATAATAATATATGTATAATAATAATAATATATATAATAATATATATTAATAATATTTTTTTATATATATAAAAATAATAATAATAATAATAATAATAATATGTATATATGTATATAACTAATATATAATAATAATAATATATATATATATAATATATAATATATATATATATATAATAATATATATATAATATATTTATAATAACATATAATAATAATAATAATATATATATATAATAATAATAATAATATCTAATAATAATAATATATGTATAATATATAATATATAATATATATGTAATATGTAATATATATATGTAATTTATAATAATAATATAATATAATAATAATATATAATAGTAATAATAATAATATAATAACAATAATATAATATATGTAATATATATATAGTAATATGTAATATGCTCAATATATATAATATATATATAGCTAACAATAATATATATATGTAATATATGTAATATATTAATAATATATATATATATATTTATAATAATAATATAATATAATATATATATATATATAATAATAATAATATATATATATGTATATATATATATAATAATAATAATAATAATATATATGTATGTATATGATAACTAACCCATTACATGGATCTTCAATAATGATAATGATAATGATAGTAATACTAATAATATGTATATATATATATATATATATATATATGTAATAATAATATATATAATAATATATATAATATGTAATATAATAATAATAATATATACGTACATAAAAATAATTGGGCTTTGTAATAATAATATATATATATGTATATAATATATATATATATATATAATAATAATAATAATAATAATAATATAATATATATAATAATATATATATAATAACATAATAATAATATATAATAATAATAATAATAATAATAATAATAATAATAATAATAATAATAATAATAATAATAATAATAATAAGTATATATATATATATATAATATATGAATATATATATATATGCTTAACCTTAACTAACCTTACGTATCTATATATATCTATATATATATATACATTCACTCTCAAATATATATATATATATATATATATATATATATATATATATATATATATATATATATATATATATATATATATATATATATATTAGAGATAAATGGAACACCGGATCTCCGGCTCCGGCTCCGGCTTGGCCGGAGTTCCGGCCATTTTAAAGATCTCCGGCTCCGGCCGGAGATCACTAGTCTCCGGCTTTCTCCGGCCGGAGACCTATATTTTTAAAAGGTAGTTTTGAAAATAAAAAGTTATAATTCATTGAAAGTAATAATGAGACATTTAATGAAATAAATTTATTTAGAAGAACTGATTCATAAAAAAGTGTAAAAAAATTATTTTAATATTATTTTGATAATGTTAAGTCAAACTAATAACTAAATTATAACTATAATAATATATAATAATATGAATAGGCCTATATGACACCATTTACTAAATTAACTAATTATTTTGATAAACAACTTAAAAGGGTTTGATATCCAAAATGACTACCCCTAACAAAAAATACACTTTTGATAAATCTAGCTTTAAAAATGCAATACAGAAATAGGTAAATGAAATTGGCAAAAGAACTTTTAAACTACATGCCATATCTGACCAAAAGACTAAAATATTATGATATATATCCTTAATCTTTAAATTATTAAAGAGCTTTTAAGTTTTAACAAACTAACATTTGAAACTATATATATATATATATATATATATATATATATATATATATATATATATATATATATATATATATATATATATAAATATTATATATATATATGTTATATAGTGTATCGTAATAGATGTTGTCGAGTAAATTAAATTATATTGTTAACACAAAGTCAGTGAAAGGAAAGTTAAACAGCTTATGCACTGCTATTTAGGTAACCATTTTCTAATATTTAAAATCAAATGCTCTTAAATTATGATGAAGAAGCAGGAGCTGATAAGCTAGCGTTGGAGAAAGACGATTTCTTTGTATAAATATTTCCTGCTTGGCTAAACAACATTCCCTCGCTAAATACACTTGAGGACAGGGTCCAATATTTGGCTCGTACTACACCCAATTTTCACCCCCCCTAAAAATGGACATAAAATTCGGAATTATCAGCCGATTTTGACCCTATAAACACCAAACTGTAGCTTTTTTTCGCCCTCTAAAACGTTGTTTTCGTGTGTTTTTTTCTGTGTCTGTAGTCATTCTTTTAGAATTTTAAATTTTTCAAAACCCATGTTTTTGACATTTGTCGAAACTCCTCCTAAACTATTTTTCGAAATGAATTCAAACTTGAAGTATGCATAGATAGGTCTATTACCTATAATAGTGTAGAGGTACTTTTTCGATTTTTTGAGTTTTGTGCAGTGTTGTCCAATTTCCAAAGACACTTTTTTGGGGGATTTTGAAATGCAAAATTGCTATAATATTTTTCCTGTTCGGGCGAAGTGAATGAAATTTTC
>JABUQX010127893.1:0-2500 GCA_015478945.1 Trachelipus rathkii
TAGGGCTGTTGATAGAGCGTAAATCTTTTGTATTATTAACTTATATCCTTTTAAAAATTTCATCTTAAAGGGTAAAACCACATTTTGGGGTTCGCCCATCTCAAATGGTGTCCCTAGACACCTTTGAGTGTATTGAAACTATGTTATTCATATTCTACATCACTGAAAACATATATAAACACACTAATATTATGGTGATAAGCACATATTTAATAACTTGGCACCGCACCGGCCCTGCACCGGTGCCGATACCGATAGCTCCAATGACTCATTTGTTCTATCTTACGAAACTTCTATTTCCTTCCTTCATCTTTCTCTGTCCTGTACTCTGTAATTTTCTTTTTTTTCCAGCTGAGGATCCACTCAAAGGGGGGTCCTCGAACTCATTTTGGGGTTTCGAAACCCAAAAATTCGGAATCTATGTTCTTTGAAACATATATATATATATATATCAATTGACTCAATATGCAACTGGAGCCAGAATTCCAGTCTGGCTCCGCCATCACAAACTCCGACTCCGGCTCCGGCTCATATGCTCCGTCATATGAGACTTCTTCTTTCTTCTTCTTTTTCTTCTCTTCTTCTTCTTCTTCTTCTTCTTCTTCTTCTTCTTCTTCTTCTTCTTCTTCTTCTTCTTCTTCTTCTTCTTCTTCTTCTTCTTCTTCTTCTTACTCCTCCTCCTCTTCTTTTTTCAGTAACAAAGATGAGTCATCAAGCTTGAGGCATCAAAGATGAGTCATCAAAGCTGAGTATCAAATTTGAGGCATCAAAGCCTGAAGGCATCAAAGTTGAGGCGGTTTCAAAGCTGAGAGCTCAAAGTTGAGGCAATTCCAAGTCTGAGGCATCAAATTTGAGGATCAAAATTATTTAGTGTGTGTTGTGGTGTGTTGTGTGTACTGGGGTATGAGAGTAGGTGTTATATGGGTGAGTGTAGGGTAAGTGTCTATGGTGAGGTTGTAAGTGTCTATGGGTGAGTTAATTGTCTATGGGTGGTGTTAAGGGTCTATGGGTGTGTGTATGTGGGTTTAAGTGTCATAGTGTTGTGTGTGTGTGTGTAAGTGTAGGTGTAGGTATATGTGTGAGCTTAAGTTTCTATGGGTGGGTGTATGTGTTTTTTCGGTGATGGTGTTAAGTAGGCCTAGCAGGTGTGCGTGTGTGTATAAGTAGCCTAGCGGGTGTCGTGTGTGTGTGTGTATAAGAGAGAGTGTGTCTGTGTGTTGTGTGTGTGTGTGTGTGTTGTGTGCTGTGTGTTGTGTGGTGTGAAGTTAGGACAGTAACATACAGGACTTAAGTTAGGGGCAGATACCTACATGCTCATGTTAGGACGTTCGCATACAACAGGTACTGCGTCCAGGTACCTACATGTGCTTGGACTTAATCTCATTAATCCCTCACGAACTTTATGAAAGGTCCAATTTTCAAGGCTTGATACGGTATCAAGACCGAAATATTTAAGGCCAAGACCGAAATATCAAGGCCAAAACATCAAAGGGGGCTAAGCGACCTTAAGGGGGGTCAATCGTAGAAGGAAGGAACCATCCTAACAACTTCAAATACACACCAATCGAATCCTCATACCTCAAACATAGGAGTAAGACACTAATTTAGGTTGTTTCTACTGACCGTAGGACAGTCATTGCTAGAAGTGCTGAAAGGGTTGGGTTACTAACTGTAGAAGGAAGCATACCTAACACCCTTCTATATATTTTACCATATCGACTCTTACGTTTACCTTTACATAGGGTAGGCATTAATATGGGTGTGTTCTAAGATGTAGGACATGTCGTGGCTAAAAGCTAGAAGAATCAGTTATGCCAACTGAAACCTCAAAATGATTCGTACCACCATTAAAATTATAATGTGAAACTTCATTTTGTTTTAATATGTGTAGGAGCTTGAAATTCATTCGGCACCGCATACCACCAGCCCGGCTCCGGCTCCATATGGTTCGCCAATTAGTTACATAGCCATTTCTATTTCATTTATTCTCTTCTATACACTCACCAATTTTCAGGCTTTCTAAGTCCATTTTAAAATTTTAAGGGGGTGGGGCCCCCCCTTGACGTAGCGGTTTGAAACATTGGATGCAACAATGTGGCAACATATAGGGAAGACATGCCAAGTTTGAAGAAGATACAATGACTCTAACACCTCTTTTGCTAAGATATGTCATTTTGTCTCATTTCTTGCCCCATAAATGACCCTGGCTGGGGCCCTGGGCTCTGGGCTTCGGCGGAAAGAACTACGGGAATCTTTATTTTTGAGACTCTACCCCTGTTTGACACCCGCATGATATGTTTATTGCGACAAAGGGTACGCCATCTACGAAAAACGCATGTGGGTGCGTTCTAAAAACGCAAACGGCTGAAACGCCTTGCTCGGCAATAGCGGCAATCGACTCGGGATACCTCAAAACATACTAGACAACACCGAGCTCGGCTTCATAGCTCAAGAAAACAAAAATGTTAGGGAAAGGGGTTAGGGTAATGTCTAATACTAA
>JABUQX010127893.1:7500-33136 GCA_015478945.1 Trachelipus rathkii
GAATTGGAGATATTATAGAATATATACTCAATAAAAAAACCTAAACAACAAAATATAATGTAATAATAGTAATAAAAAATTACTAAAATATAATACATAATAATACATAAATAAAAATATAAGCATTTCGGCTCTCTGCAAAGGCGCTGAAGCGATCCGAAGCAAAGGATTATCAAGCTTTCACCCCTCAATATAATATGACTAAAAATGGTGTGCTAAGAGACATATCCGAAGCACCTAACAACAATGACTTCCCCACAACGTTGCTCTTCATACTCACTATTCATCTTCTTACAACTAGTAAGAAGCACTCCTTATACTCGCACAACCATGAAATCACAATTAACAAGGACAGGATACTATAATATCTATAAAAAATAAAATACAAAAAAAACACACATAAGGAGTAACCACTCCACTGATTAGCCCAAAACAAACTTAGACTAAATAGAAGAGTGGACCTCCAAAACAGCACTACTTGTCTGCCTCATCCACACCTAACTAATTTAACTGGGGAGTTGATGGGTTTCGTTGTGAACTTTTGGTACTATAAGTCACACAGCAGTTTGAGTAGAGTTGGTATTCGTCCAACAGGGTATATATAGAGGTGATATACCTGCTCACAGAGCTTGTCAGATCAACCCGCTAAAGATGACAAAACGAAATATCTCCATTCTATCAAATCCTAATAAGCTTGCAACCTTACTGCGGCCTAATCATGCACTAACTTTGTTGAAACAATTCACCTCTCCTCCTCTAGGCCATCCATTACAAATCAAAAACTCAAACATGAATTACAAAACAACGAAAGCCCCTTAGGGCATTTGAGCGTACAATGTTAGGCAAACCTAATCTATGGTCCCTCTTGCTTGTCATCATATCCTACAAATATTTTAGTCAAATGTTTTGTGTGACCATCGAGTGGGCCAAATGATGTTGTTTAATTCTCACTGTCTCTGATATTGGGTCCTACAAATATTATATCAACCCTTACTCGGCCAAAGTTCTATTCCAGTACAATCTCAGCTGCTAAATACAATTTAGTTCTGAATATAATATTTCATGTCTCAAATACTTATAACAATTAATATCACAAAATTCTCTGAAACACCTAACTCATAAATTATAACACATCCTCTACTTACATTCACCTTTTACGGAATCAACCATATCATGGTGATGTTCACGTTCACCAACCACCAAAATGGCATATTCCTCAAATTTTCTGAGATACAGCTAGTAAATACCAACATATATTACTATCCAGAATATCCCGGTGCTGGATTATTCCAATTTATATACGTTCCGATAAGCCATGCGCAGTTATTACTTCTTATCATTATATCCCAAATTATTACTCACATATATTATATATAAACTCATTCCACCCCTCTGGAGTTCCTCGATCATACTCTTTTCGTATACTATCTATATAAATCCTAAAAAGTTTCCGTAGCAATTAATCCATTCAGACCTGAAAAGATCCATTTGGAATGAAGAATTCTTCTTTTCATCTACATAAATATAATAATGACACCTTGATCCTTTCGAATCAATGGAAGATTAATATTTAAATGAAGAACGTTTTATCATGGAAATGAAAAAGATATTATCCTTCCTTATAAGCATAAAATCTAAACAAACCTTAATTAACCATGGATTGTATATAAGATATTATTAGCCGCAAGGACATTCCTTCAAGCAATATTAATGTCGCTCAAACATACCCAGAAAACTATTGAAACTTGTATTTTCATCCTGAAATCGTCGCAAACAACATTGGTCTGTACCAATCCAACTTCTTCTCCGTAGAAAGGTGATTATAATCTTTCTGCCTCCTCTTAATCTTTCTGGCATTTTGCAAAGATTTGTCAATATCTAACTATTGAATTCTTCCTCTTTACTCTCTAGATACTCTTCGATGCAAAATTGCAGTAAATCTCTTCTAAATCAAAGTGACTTTTACACTCAAAATTTGACCTCTCATTACACTTTTAAACGATTCCGGAGCTTTCTTACTCCTACACCCTCTTTTAACTCATTGTTAAACTATAAAATGATGAAAAGTCTCGGATTGAGATCACCATTATACATTTAATCCAGATAAAACGAGAATTTCTCAATCAGCATCCTAACACCACTTGGCGTTATATTTAAACCAAAATTGAGTGTTATGATAGCAATAACTATTATAGCAACATTTAAATAAGTGTTGAAAGAATTATGTTAACCAGAGTCAAAAGAAACATAAAAAGAAAAGTGTATGAGAATAAATAAATAAAAAAAGAATTTAAGTAAAATGTCTGTATATAACTCCTTTACTAAAGGCTCATATAAAGATCTAGTTTAATTCTATATATTGTCACATTTCGCTAAATAAAATAAGGAATAATACAAGTAATATATAAAATAATATTATAAATATAAAAAATATAAAAAAAATAAATAAAATCTAATAATTTAAATACATGACATTAAAATATTTTTAAATTAATAAAAATTATATGTATATTAATATATAAAAATAAAATTTTTTAATTTAAAATTACATAATAATAAAATATAATACATATATATATATATATAAATATCATTAATATAAATAATATAATTATATAACTTATATAATCATATAAAAAATATAATAAATAATATATATATAATATATTATTATAATATATATTTATATAAATATGTATAAATTATATATATATAATATATTAATAAATATATATATATATATATATAAAATAATATAATTATATATATATATATAATTATAAAATATAACTAAATTAAACTGCACAATAATAGAGAGTATCAGGAAATTATCACAAATTTTAATTAAAAACTAATTACAGGCTAATGTAATAATTGGGTCTACTACAGTATTTAAATAATTATCTTGTTTTTTTTTCCATATAATTACGTAGTAATGTAGAAGTAATAAAAGAGAAACCGGATAAAAGTCAAAAGCATTAGCGGTTAAAAATTGTCTCAGCAACTAATGAAAAATATTTTTCCCCTAAGTTTGGAAAATATTTTGTATCAATGATTTTATGCACGATTTTTATCTAATAATAAAGTATAAACTTTTGAGTAAAAATAATAAAAATATGCGAATACCATATATTAGTACTAGGATATAATGATATATTAATAAAATAAATGTAAATTTGTTTCAAGTGATAGATAATGAGTATTATTTTCCCTTTTTCCAGCATTTCCTTACAGGTTATGTTTATTAAATTTTATTCACCCTATCCTCTAATTTTGGAATTCCTTTTTAATTTTTTTTAAAAACAGTTAATACACTTAATTAATACAGGAAGAGATTTAAGAGTTTTTAGTTATTATTAATTAGGTTACAATTAGAATTAATTACTAATTTAAAAAAATATTTGTGCTTAAAAAAAAAAAAAAAAAATAAGGAATAAAAAAAATTCCAAATTGATTTATATATTCAAAAAAAAATCCTCAATCCTGCTATCAATGCATTTAGTGCTCAGCTCTGCTTCCAACCTACTTCTACCACTATAATTCATAAATTGAAATTATACCTTATCTGGGTTTTTTTTGGGTACAGTGTAATAGTGCTCCATGTGACTCTGCTCCATGTGACTTTGCTTCATGTGACTTTGCTTCATGTGACTTTGCTTCATGTGACTTTACTCCATGTGACTCTGCTCCATGTGACTTTGCTCCATGTGACTCTGCTCCATGTGACGTTTCTTTATGTGACTCTGCTCCATATGACTTTTCTTCATGTGACTCTGCTCCATGTGACTTTGCTCCATGTGACTCTGCTCCATGTGACTTTGCTCCATATGACTCTGCTCCATGTGACTTTGCTCCATGTGACTCTGCTCCATGTGACTTTGCTCTATGTGACTCTGCTTCATGTGACTTTGCTCCATGTGACTCTGCTCCATGTGACTTTGCTCTATGTGATTTTGCTCTATGTGACTCTACTCCATGTGACTTTACTCCATGTGACTCTGCTCCATGTGACTTTGCTCTATGTGACTCTGCTCCATGTGACTTTGCTTCATGTGACTCTGCTCCATGTGACTTTGCTCTATGTGACTCTGCTCCATGTGACTTTGCTCCATGTGACTTTGCTCCATGTGACATTGCTTCACGTGACTCTGCTCCATGTGACTTTGCTCTATGTGACTTTGCTCCATGTGACTTTGCTCCATGGGACATTACTTCACGTGTAGAGTCACATAGAGCAAAATCACATGGAGCAAAGTCACATGGAGCAAAGTCACATGGAGCAAAGTCACATGAAGCAGAGTCACATAGAGCAAAGTCACATGGAGCAGAGTCACATGGAGTAAAGTCACATGTAGCAGAGTCACATAGAGCAAAGTCACATGGAGCAGAGTCACATGGAGTAAAGTCACATGGAGTAGAGTCACATAGAGCAAAATCACATAGAGCAAAGTCACATGGAGCAGAGTCACATGGAGCAAAGTCACATGAAGCAGAGTCACATGGAGCAAAGTCACATGGAGCAGAGTCACATAAAGCAAAGTCACATGAAGCAAAGTCACATGGAGCAGAGTCACATGGAGCAAAGTCACATGGAGCAGAGTCACATGGAGCAAAGTCACATGGAGCAAGTCACATGAAGCAAAGTCACATGAAAGCAATGTCACATGGAGCAGAGTCACATGGAGCAAAGTCACATGGAGCAGGTCACATGGAGTAAAGTCACATGAAGCAAAGTCACATGAAGCAAAGTCACATGAAAGCAAAGTCCACATGAGCAGGAAGTCACATTGGGCACTAATTACACTGTCCCAAAAAAACCCAGATAAGATTATTTTCAATTTAATGAATTATCAGTGGTAGAGTAGATTGGAAGTAGACTGAGCATAAATTGATTGATAGCAGGATTGAAGGATTTTTTTTTTTTGAATATATAAATCAATTGGAATTTTTTTTTATTCTTTATTTTTATTTATCATTTTTTTCTTTAAAAACATTCAAAAATTATTTTAATGGTAGGTAATACCATAGTTACACTAAATTTTATCTTACATTTCACGTAAATCTCTTCTGTATCAATATAAGTGTATTAACTGATTAAAAAGAAATTTAAAAAGGACGTCGCCGAAAATGAAGGATAGGGTGAATAACAATTAAACACGAAAATCTTTAGGGAATCACCATTGGGACAAGGAAAGAAAAATCATCAACTATCACTTCAAACAAATTTACATTATATTTATTAATAATAATCTATATATTCCATAGAAGTACTAATATATGGCCTAATTGCGATCATTAAATAACATTATTTTTACTCAATAGTTATTTTCGTTTAATATTAATAATTAAAAAATCTTTACCAGAACTCAGATTTATACAAAATAATCTCAACTTATGTTTTAAAAAAATATTTTACAATTAGGTTGCTGGACCATTTTTAACACCTAATGCTTTCCTATCCTATCCTCTTTCTCATTGAAAATATTTAAATACACGAATAATAACCATATGAATACAAATTAACAAGAAAGATGAAATATATTTTAAAGAATTAAATGAATAAAAAATGAGTAATTGGTGAGTTTATTAATTAATTGTGTAATAAAGAGTCCTTCGTGTCACTTGTCATAAGGAGTTTGAGAAAACGTTTCTTAATGTAGGTTATATAATAATATATAGGATATGAATGTCATAAGGCAAAATCTGATGATATATATATATATATAATCTATTATCTATATATATTATCTATATATATATATATTATATTATATTATATATATATTATATAATTATATATATATAATAATATAATATATATATATATATATATAATAATATAATTATATATATATATATATATATAATATAATATATATTATATATATAATATATATATAATTAGTATAATATTATAATTATATATAATATATATAATATATATATATTCTTTATTATAGCGAAAATTGACAACCATGAAGAATTAAAACTAAAGATCTATGAATGAGCTTTAGTAATGTGAGTTACTTTAATACAAACATTACTATAAATCTTTTAATAGATCTCCATACATTTTCTTTATGTTTCTTTTGACCTCATTTGGTTACATACAAATTCTTTCAACAATTATATAATAATGTTGCATCTTACGTGTTATTGTATCAATTAACACTCAATTTGTATTATATAACAGCCAAAGTTGTTAGGATTCTGATTGAGCAAATTCTCAGTTTATCTGATTAAAATGAATAATAATTCGAGTGATCTCAATCGCAGACTAAACATCATTATATAGTTTAAACCAAAATGAGTTAAAGAGAAGGTGAGGAGTAAGAATAGCTCCGGAAATCGTATTTAAAAGTGTAATATGAAAGGCAAATGTTATGAATTGAAAGATTTCAGCTTTAGTAGAAGAAATAAACTGCAATAATTGCATCGGAAAGATATAGAGGGAGGGAAAGGAGGAAGAATCAAGTTAATGAATTGAACAATCTTCGCAAAATGCCATAAAGATAGAGGAGGCAGAAAGATTATTTGCATTTTCTACGGAAGAAGGTTAATTTATTGTTACGAGAAAAATTGGCAAGATTTATAGGAATAGAAATACAAAGTTCAGTAGTTTCTGTAGCTATTGAAACGACCATAAAGCCTGAAGGAACGTCACCTTGCGCTTAATAATACGATAACAAGCAATGGATTAATAAGTGTTAGATTTACGCCTACAAAGGGAATTGAATATAGAAGTAGCATTCCATTCCATGAGAGTAATCTCCTCATAATGCGCTTCTGACAACCAACTCAAGGACCTTCATTCACCCAACCGATGCAAGGAGCATTACCCATGGATGTAAATACATTTATAGACCCAGCAAGTACCATACTAGTTTCCGGCATAGAAATAAAATGTCGAGAAACGATGCATCACTCACGCGTTTCACTTGACTACGGAAAACTTTTAGAATAAAGAGATACCCACGAAAAAAAGAATGTTTGATGGAGGAACCAGAAGGAGGCGGAGAGTAATAAAGATAAGGAGAATAATTGGGATTAAGAAAAATGTAGAATACACGTACATGGATACGAGTATGGAGTTTGGACAAGCTGCTCAAAGGAATTCTGGATAGAATAGTGGTATTACTAGCTGTATCTTCAGAATTTGAGGAAAGCCATTGGTGGTGGTGAACGTGAACATCACCAAGAATGATGATTTTCAGAGAAGGAGAAGGAAATAGGGAGAGACTGTAGAGAGAGAGAGAGAGAGAAGAGAGAGAAGAGACAGAGACGAGAGAGCGAGAGAGAGAGAGAGAGAGAGAGAGAGAGAGAAAGAGCGACGAGATTGAGGAGAGAGAGAGAGAGAAGAGAGTTGAGAGAGAGAGAGAGAATGAGTATTGAGAAGAGAGAGAAGAGAGAGAGTAGAGAGGAGAGAGAGATAGTAGAGAGAGAGAGAGAGAAACCAAAAACGAGAGAGAGAGAAGAGAGAGAGAGAGATGAGATGAGAGAGAGAGAGAGAGGAGAGAGAGAGAGAGAAGGACAGGAGAGAGAGAGAGATAGAGAGAGAGAGGTAGAGAGTAGAGAGCCAAGTAAGAGAGAGAGAGAGAAGAGAGGAGAGAGAGAGAGAGAGAGAGAGAGAAGAGAGAGAGAGAGAGAGAGAGAGAGAGATGTACTTATATATAATTAAATTATTAAGCTATATAATTTTTCATAGATGTCTCTTTGATGTTACTACCGGCTAGAGTTAGGGGATAAGTAACAACACAGATCGATGTATTTGGTCGCGGAATGTAACGGAGCTGAAATCCATTTAGCAAAAGATTCGGAAGACTCAAAGCTCAGTAACAAGAAAGCGGTAAACATTGATGCGCATATATGAACAACAACCGTCAACCACTCATCACTTGTTGAGACTGATGATAAAGAGAGGACGAGGAACCAGATCAAGGTGGTTCTGTCAGAATGCTTAATTAAACACCCGAGTTTCGAAATAAGATAAGAGATGAGGTTTAGAGGAGGAGAGGAAAATTAGTGTAAATTCCGCGAAGGTTGTTCAAGATTTTTATGGGAAGAAAGACGAAAAGCTTAGTATCATAACAGGATTGACAATCCTCTTTGTAGACGGCAATAACCTAAATCTCTCACACTTAAAAGCATGGAGGAACGTATCCAACTGGCATCTTCTTCAAGGTGGTGTAATAGAGGGGGAGGGGCGGACGAAGGGTCTTCTTGAAAATTCCGTCCCTTCTTAAATTCTCCGAGGCTCAAGAACTCACTCAAAATTATGTTCACCTTTCATTCAATTTCAAGGATGTAAAATTATTATTACTCGAATACTCCAAAGTGGAAATCAAAAACATACCTCTGCATGCATCCATTCCCTTTCTCATTCCACAGGACATATATTTAGCCTAAAAACTCACGGATAACTTTGTTCAAAAAGGTGCTTCTCATCACAAGTTATGATTCTTTTTACACACCTCGGACATTCACTTTACAACACCATCAACAACAACTTCACAAAAAAAACAAAAACAAAAAAAACAACAAACTTTTCTAATAATCAATCAATCCAATTTCTCTCTAACTTTTTCCTATCCCACGATAATACCACACAATAATCCAAGATCTGAGACGAGATAACAGAGTGCACCTTCCATTATCCGTCAGTCATAAACACCCTCCCATTACCCATTCTTATCCTTTGAAACCTTTCAATCAACTTGCACACATCAACTTTGGGTGTTAAACACAACCCACATTATTCTGCACTAAAAATTCTCACCACATTGGTAAATATTAACCCATGAACGTTCTACTTCAAATACCAATAAAGCACTTGATTTCCTGTTCAGAAGTTATAACGACCAACACCATACTATCAACTTCAACACATAACTTACAAGTAGATGCTATTCCCACTATTAAATACCTGTCATATGCTTTGTTTGCTTATTTGTCCATAAAGCCATAATGCATTTATATTCTTCTCTACATTTTTGCTTCCATGTATAAGTTATTTGAATCTTCACAATCTTTAATTCATAGTTGATACCCACACGTACTATAATCAATACATATTAATATGCAGTATGCCAGATCGGTAGGAAATATTATTCGGTAGTCACAATTAGATATTTATAATGCTCGTTCACATAATTTCCAATGTATTCAAAGGCATTTTTGAAAGTGTAAGTTTCGCCTCATTTGCCTACGTTTAATGCAAGCAACGTTGCCTGATTTATTCTTTGTACAGCAAACGGAGTAATACCTCACCCATATTCTTTTTTTTTTTTTTATTTTTTGGCATTCTTGTCAAATAATTGAAAATTACAAATAATTCGTTTTTAGTATATAAAGATATTAGACATTTTCCTATTATCTAATAAGATATAACTGTTCTTAAAGTCTTTACGATAAATACCAAAAATAATATATCATTAATAAAAATAGGAACATCATTTCCCGAACAAATACGAAGCCATATTCATATTTTATTTATATTTTTTTTGGTTATAGGACGCAAATTATTTGTCACATTGCGCAAAGCAACATCGACCTAGTTCTTCAAGATAGTACTAGTAATCTTATAAACATTGAATTAGAAGAACTATAATTATTTTAATTATTAGATCTGTAATCTCATCGCTACCTAAATAGTCATTGAGTACTTATTTTTTTTAACACCTTATGCAATATGGTCTCTATCCGTCTAAATACATTCACACGCAGCAACTTAAATGGTAGACAGATACTTTTATATTGAATTTATAAAGTTTGGATTCGATTTTTATCCTGTCAAAAGATTTGTGTGGATATTTAAGGTCCAAACAATTACCAGTTTCCGCAGCCTCCTGCGTTTATAGGTAAACGCCATAATATAGAGAAGCAATATATAGTTCAATGTATAACAAGAACAATTTAAACAAATAGCAATATTATATAAGTGCACTACTGATGAAATAAGCTCTATCTATCGAGTAGGAAGATGAAATCTCTTACGGTACTAATTAATCATTTATACTACTCACTTCTAATAGTTCCACATAATAAAATTAAATAATACTGCTATGAAATAAATATATAGTAATAATGTCCCTATAAATTCAGTAATTGAATATTAACATCTTGAAATTAAGTATCTTTGCGTTTTATATCTTAATAAAATGTAAAATATTTAAAAGGGCTTTAGAATAATAAACACGTGAAATATAGAAATGAAGCAAAACATTATTAAAACTAATTTAAAAGAGTCATAATGGCAAGGCGCTTTAAACAATCTCATTAGACTCATACCACTAAACACAGACAACAAATTCGGTAGAACATTCTTTTGCTTCTACATAACATTCTTCAAACATCCAAACAACCATCTTAATACTACCTAAACGCATCCAGTGTTCGAAACATCTAGAGCCTTCATTTAAAATATCTAGTTACTGGAAATGTCTTATCAGTCTCCTTTAGAGCCTACTTACTTTGAGCCCACCCTACTTATTGATCTACCAGACTACCTATATTTTATAAAGTAATTACTACATTACCAACCTACATATCTTAAATCCCGAAGACTTTACTAAATTATTAAACATCTCGTATTATTACTGTATTCTAAAAATTAGCATTTAATATTATAATAAAATATACATATTATTTTTAAAATTAATTTCAGGACTGTCGTAACAATCAATGTTCAACCTTTTTAACACTAATCTTATAAATAATAGTAATTCAATTTATTATGTTTTCTGAGTGTAGCTTGAAGCTTCTTTATCATCGCGTCAGTCCGATGGCTATAGTCGGTTCACTTAAGTATACTCACTATTTCTGAGGTTTAGAAACTTTATCAAACAAGTAAAAGAGTAACAAATTAATTACGGTACTTTCTATACTAACCGTGTGGACTTACGTAAGGTGATCTCCTTTAAAATTACTCTATCTTAGGTATGTATTACCACACTTAATATCACTACTACAGTCGATGAACACTTATAGCTATTATTCATTACCCGTGTTGAGCTCTCGAATGTGTCTTTTCAAAGTACTTTTTATTCAATTAAAGCACTTTTATTACAGTAAAAAGAACCACGGGTAAATGACTTTTTTCATTTTACCCGTAGTGAGTTCCAGAATGTGTTACTTTTCAAGTACTTCTCTTATGAGGATTCGCTTAAAACATTTTATCAAACAGTAAAGTACGACGTAGGATGACTTTTCACGCCGTGCTCGAGTTCGTAATTAGTGTCTTTCTCAACTCCTGTTTATCAATAAAAACTTTTATCACAGTAGGGAACACTTTAATAGTTTTTCACCTATGTGGGTTCGAAAGGTGATCTCTTAAATAACTTTTATCTGTAAAAACTTTTTCTCAGCAGTGAGAATCACACTCTATATAAATTTTTCGTGTCGCAATGGATTCGAGATGTGTCTTTTACAAACGAAACATCAACCCTATATTATCATCAGGCAGACACTTAAATCGTGATTTTATTATGTCACGAGTACCGTAAGTGAGAAGTTCGTAACTGGTGGCGGTGATGTTCTAATATTGATATTTACGATTCAATTCTTTTTAACAGCTCTAAGTTAACATTTAAATGGTTTTTTTCCCATAACTCAGGTAGTGGATTTTCGAATGTGTGAGAATCTCTATTCTATATGTAGTGTTATCTGAGAGTAATACTCATTTGTTCACAGTATTTGAACTACTTATATAGAATGTTTTTTCATCATTCGTAGGTTCGGATGTATTAGGTTTTTTAACATAAATTTTTTTATTTCTAAACCTTTTATCACAGTAAGAACACATATTAATAGTGGTCATAGTTTCACCTGTGTTGGGTGTTCTGATAGGTGGATTTCTCTTAAATACCTTTGCCTATACTACTAATATAATAACATTTTTCACTACGCAGTTAGTGTCAACAGTACCATAGAAATGAGTTATCAGTATCTCCAGATTATTTGTGTGGCCTTCATTCTGAAGGATGATCTTTTAAAGTTTGAATTTTAACTAAAACAAACTTATTTAACAGCAACAGATAAATGGACTAGTTGAATTGCTTTTAATACTAGTATTATTTGACTATATTCTTTCGATGTATCCCGTAAACGGATATTCATTCTTTTAATACGATATTTTAATTGCGAGATCACATATTTGTCAGTGTATATGAATTCATATTCTATAAGTATATAGCCATAGCATGAGAAGAAGACGACTCTTATCAATACGATTTGTTGAATAGGTAAGTGGGCCTGTCTGTTCAGTCCATTAACTTTGTGGAACTGATGTAAGAATTATAATCTTCTTGAGCTTCGTAATCAGCTTGATTTTTACATGTCTAGTAGTATAGGGTTTTTGCGAATTCTTCCCTTTCACACTATTAGCTAGAATAATAACATAATATTCAGAAACTACTAAATCAAAGTAATAAGTTATACAATTTTTTTAGATTAAGAATAAAAATAACAATAAAGGGTGGGCTAGAAACTTAGTCATGAGATAAACAATATGTTATAAGATTAACAGAAATAAATTATAGGATTGGAACGATTAATCGGTAGACTTTTTTTAATATAATATTAGCACCACATCATTACTATTTGTTATGTTCGAGTACTAAAATTTAAATATTAGTTTCGTCCAAGCGAATAAGAATGTTATTAGCTATTAATGAAATAAAACTATTTTTCAGGTGTAGTTCTTTTTGATAATAATACGTTTTGTGGACAGCACTTAGGGAATAGAGATATAATTTGCAGACGTATCGTATACATTTATATAACTAATGATGTCAAACTCAGACTTAATATAATAACCCCTTCACACACATATTATCATCTAGCTAAAATCACACCATCATAAATATTGTATATGACATGTTTATTTACACCCTAGAATCTAAGGCTATGCATGGGTTAGGTCTTAAAAACACGCAACGAACGAAACTCCGAAAGATTATTGTTCGTCAATTAATATAGTAATATCAATCATTGTGATTTTTGTATCTCGTTTTTTTCTATATATAATTAAATTCTATGACTTGTGCTAGATACATATCATCAATGATAATTCTATTAGCGTCCATTGGATATTTGTTGTACTTATATTCCTACTGACTTTTAGACAGACTTCCCATGTAGAATTAAGAGCAGATGATTGCGTAGTTAGTAGAAAGATGGAGTGGATTTGAGAGAAAGATACGCAGAGAGAAGAGTAGGAGAGAGAGAGAAGAGGAGAGATGAGATAGAGAAGAGAAGAGAGTACGATAGAAGAGATTGATGAGAGTTAGAATTGATTAGAGAGAAGTAATTGTAAGATAGAGAGAGAGCACGAGAGTGTAGAGAAGTAGAATTAGCAAGAGGAAGGTAAGAGAGAAGATTGAGCAGAGGGACCGAGGAAGTGTATAAGATTTAGATGCAGAAATTTGCAGCCGTAAGAAATTGCACGAAAGTGAGTGGTGATGAAAAGCTGGTTAGGACTTGTGAAGTAAAGTAGTTATTATAGAGAATGGTGGATTATAAGAGAGAGAAGAGAAATGAAATGTGTTATTATGTAGTATCAAGATAGACTTTAGAGAATAAATTGAGCACTCCGCACGGTAATTTAGTGTATGTTATGGAGTATGGTGATGACCTTAATGCCAAGAATCTTAAAAAAAATTACAATCTAACGAGGCGGTAGATGGAGGCTTTTTACATTGGACCATTAAAATGTAACAGAACAAAGCATCTGGAATTATGCTATAAGATAATATTCATTTTAGATCGGGGTTGCAAAAAATAATTTACTACTCCTAGGTAATATAGCAGGTTTTTGGGAAACGTATCTCCTGTGAAACTTAAAAATATTACAATCTGGTTTAAAAATAAAGCGTAGTACGAAGCTTACTACACTTAATTAATATTGTGTATATAAAAAGATCTAAAATTTTGTTATTATAAGTAAGTTCAATGGTTAAGATATCGGATTTTTCAGGATAATAGATATGGACTCTTTAGGTAATTTAGGTAAAGGGTCTGAGGTAATCTTTATTGCAAAGCTAACAAATATTACAATCGATGTAAGTGAATAAAAGGCGTAGCCGAAGCACCTTAATTTGAACGTATTATAAATGACATAGAATAAGAATCTGAATTTCATTTGATAATATGAGGTTAATGTAATTTAGGATCGTAATTAATAATAAAGATTTAGTATGGGAAGATTTATGGCAGGTGTTATTGAGGTAATGTTCTTCATAGCAGCTAAAATCAGAAAAAAAGTAAACACGAATATGATGTACGAACGAGAGAAGAGAGAGAGAGAGGAGGAGAGAGAGAAGTGAGAGCACTAAGACTATGAGAGGCGTGCATGAGATATTTTTTAACGCAGAAGTCATGGGGCAGTTAACAGTATTGTTTCATGGAAATATGGACTTTGATCAATGAAGATAAGTTTCCAGGCTCCAACGAGCAAGTTATTGTATGTATTAGAAACGCATTGAGATAGGATGAAGAGAAGAGCACGCAAGTATCGGAAGAAGTAGAAGACAGAGGTTACTATAGAAAATTAGAGAGAGAAGTATCAGATGAGTCAGAGAAAGGGATGTAGTACTTGTAGTAGCTGATTCGAAACGTAAGATAAGAGCAAGATGACAGACAGGAGAAAGATTAGCTATGGAGCAAAAGCGACAGAGGTAAGAAGGGAGCACGACACGAGAGAGTAAGTATTAGATGTCCTTACGAAGACAGAGCGCACGAAGTAGCAGATGCAGCACGGAGCATCAACGAGAGCAGAGAGATAGAGTTAATCTCGCAAATGACGAAGTTAGCAAGATGAGAGTACTGAGAATGATAGTGGAAGCTATCTATTTCTATGAAGGTGTTAGAGGTTAATCAGTAGTAAAAGAAGTAAAGAAGTACGCAGTAAGTATGTAATGTATTAGAGATGTAGTAGTAAGAGCACCAGACTATGCAAGTTTGACAGACGTTTCCAAGTTATAGGTTTCGAGGAGACCATTGGAGACCGAGCGACGAATCAGAACGCATGTTACGTTATGAGGTGTACATCGAGCACGCACAGTTCATGGGAAGAACGCTCAAATGGTAAGAAGCATGACAATAGTAGAGATCGGAGAACGCAGGAATAAAGAGATCAAGAGGATATGAGTAATGTTAATTCCGGAAGAAAGATACTGTCTAAAGAATGCCTATTAGGAAGCGCACCATTGTAGTAATGACAGAGAGAGATTAAGTTTATGTATCGATCTGGCCTAGAACCAGGAAGGATAAATCTATTTTCCAAATTGTCACCGTAGCCAAGTCAAACTCTCTTATAGGGATTTCATGGAGCAGCTAATCGATATCTTTCCGGACTCTGATGGTAGGAGAAGAGTGGAGCAAAGAGGAAGTCGTAGCCAGGAAAAATATGGGAATGAAAGGGAGTTAGTTAACAAAGTATAAGGTATGCAGAAAGGGTAGTGAAGGATATTCAGCAAGGGAAAGCTAGATTTAAATAACTAAGAGCCAAAAAGATTTAAAAAAGTAAGACAGAGTGTACAGAGAGGTCTAAAATAGAGTATAAAGTATTTTATTTAGCACGCACCGAGAGAGAGAGTAGCGAGAGTGAGAAGATAAGAGGAGTAGTAGCAAGTGATATGAATGAACGTGTAAAGATTTTAGGCCATGCCAGACTTCAGGAATATGAAGAGAGTATTGACAAGTCTCTAGATGCTTCACCACCTCGAGAAGATGCAGATCCCATGAGAGATTGGAAATATATATATATATGACAGGCCAAGTATTTTCTAGCAAATTTGAATAGTTTTAATGGTGTATATCGCGTTACGCTTTAAATTGATTATTTTATTTCAGTGTGCAATTACCTAAATACGATTTTTCTACTGACGGTTTTATTTGTCAATGGTATTTAAGGCAAGTAAAGGTTGAACATTAACGTTTTACTCTACATAAAATCATGGTTTGAAAAGTAGGTAAAAGTCAATATTAATTAGTTTTAAAAAAGACTAAAATAAACAAAGGGTATTAATAGTATTGAAATAATGGTTAGTAGTTCCTATATGCCAAAATCTAAGAAGTAGACAACATACAAAAGACAATGTTTGAGCTTTTTACTCTTATTATAGGAAATAGGAACGCCTAGAAAGATCATGAAAACTAAATAGAGAGAGCACTGCGGGCAACGACACAAGGTCCCCATACACTCCTAATTTATCTGGAAAAAGGGATTTAATTAAGGGATATAATACTTGGGGAAATGTTACTTGGATTAACCAGCTAACAAATATGTAGAATGTATATACGAAACTTAGAATTGCAATTTAAGATGATCATATTTATAAAATGGTCCTGAGATAGTAGTCAGACAATTAAATGAATATTGCTTTTAATAATCTGACTATAGAGGCTGGCATCAAGCCCTCAAAGGCATTCAGAGCTAAATCTTGACGAAGTTTCCACTTCTAGGTGTTTGTTGATGAGACTAGGAACAATGCTGCAATAATATACTGAAAGAGATGAAGGAACTCTCATTTGTTTGAAGATGTTGCATACTGTGAAGGGCATTCAACTAGAGACCATACGCTTGAGAATGTTGTTGTCACACTCAAGAATTGGCATAGTATAGATCCAATTAGGACTAGGTTCTTGGGAATCGTTTATGAGAAAGATATAAAATGAACAACATTGGGATTATTTGGGAACTTCTCATTAATATTCAAGATTTTTTTATATGTGAGGGGGAAATGTTGCCGACCAATTATTCTGAAGAAATGTTTTTTCTTTTGAGGAAATAAGATTTGAAAATTTTAAGAAAAGTTCTGTCAGTAAACAAAATTGGATTTAAAGCAAAGGACCACAGCTAAGCACCCCTGTACTGAGATGAAAAATCAAGTCTTGTGGTTCTCCCATAGTATCCAGTAAAAGGTCCAATCAAATTCAGGATGTATTAGCTATCTGTGATCTTCCTGAATATGTAATTTATAGATGCGCGCAAATACAGATACTAGAGCATTCAGAATCCTTGTGGTACAAAACTCATGATGAGTTAATAAAAAAATCGCTATTGGAACTAGTATTTTACCCATTCTTTATAGAAATTTACCCGGAAGATGTCACAAAAAGTTATTTAAAGCTAAGATAGTAAAAACAAAGTTATTTTCGATGTTAGTTCATCTTTATATTACTCCTTCAAATAATTTTTTAAATTAAATTGTCTCTTACCAATATCAGCATATAGTTATAACATAAAAAAGTTGCAAATAAAGTAATGAACGAGGATTTAGAGTTATTAAATGCCAATAACCTCGTGGTTTATGGACGGGAATTAGCTTAATAATATCGCAGATCCCACTCTCGGAACTCAATGACAATTATGGATTGACATCATCTGAGTAAGGAATCAAATATTTTCACTATCATGACAGGATGAGCTAAAACAATTTTTATGAGGTCTAAAAAGTTAATTTATTAAGAAATGACCATTTCCCTAAAATAATTTGTTTTGACAAGCTTCTATAAACTGGATAGAAAAAGCATGAACCACACAAGAATAATATTAAGAGACCTTGTTTTTCTTTATCATAATTCAAGGAGTCCCTGTGGAACAAGGAGGACACAATTCTAAAATTATTATGTACTTACACTTATCTATTTGGATAGCATTTGCCCGATATTGGGTAAACATATAATTTATCCTAGATTCTCATAATGACCACGCATATCTATCATAACACAGGTGACTTCTTTGAAACAATAGCTGATATTCTATTTATTAAACTATTCGCATGAAAAAAACAGTCATCTCTCGCTAAATAAGGAGCGTTAAACAGGTTAGCAGGCAGTTTTGTCCTGGTGAAGAAGGAGATTCGTTCGGGCAAATGAGTAAGCTTAATAAGGAATTTACAATTTAATTGAGAAAAATTAAAGGCAGGAACTGGAATATCCTTAGGTAACTCAGCGAATTAGTATGATAAGGAGATTAAAATAACATCAACCATAATAAGACACTATCCCAGAAAAAGCTCTGAAAAATAAGCAAACTGATAATTAAAGTTGTCACATTTTGACATTATAAAATTTTTTTTTTAAAAATTTTTCAGGGTAAAAATGAGAAAAATTTTTTATTTTTTTTTATTTTTTGATTGTGGGAGAAATAGAGTTCACTTTAGTCAGCATTTTACAAAGAAAAAAAGTTTAGTTGATGTGTAACAGTTTAGTGAAATTTAGAAACACTAGAGAGAGTTAGACTATCATAAAGGTATGATTTGCTTTCTTTCTAGCAGGAGAGAATGAGATAAAATGTTTATGTTCAGTATTGTTAGATCAACCAATTAATTCCGATGTATAACTCTAAAAGATAGGACTGAAGAAAAGAATAGTTTTTAGACGCGCACTTTATGACACTGAATTATAAGGGTCATAGATGGGAGACTAATAAACGCTGACTACCACAGGAAATGTAAAAAAAAAATCCATAACATTTTTCTATGTTGTCAAATAAAATGATGTTTTGCTAAAAAGCAAAAACACGGCCAGAGAACAGGACAACTGTTTCCTACTCACGTGCCTTCTTTGTTTTAAAAAAAATTTCAAGGAAGCTCACACTTACGGCGTGCAAGTGGACTGTGTGCCGCTACAGACTCCAAAAAACGAGGAGCGTACACACTCACGAGAGTCTCATCAGATCACTAAAAAGGAGTACCCCCAAAGCAAGGAGAGACTAAAAGCGACAAGCGATATAGTGGTTAAAACGTAGAGTACAGACGTAAATCATCATGCGTTGAGATATCGAAAAACTGCTACAGAATGGTTGGCAACAATGTGTAATCTTGGTTGCCGTACTAGATCACACAATTACGACTGAGGCTTAAATGTACAAACTGGGCACAAATGAGAAGGAGTGAAAGTAGAGACCAAATTGCACTAACGATAAAAATATTACTATAAAATTCATCACCATCTCTTAAATATATATATACCTTTATCTCCCCAAGACTAAGAGCTAGGATTTAAAAAAATAAAACGGGTGGGCTTAGTATTCACATTAATTTACCTTAACATTTTATTAATGATCGGTTCGGGCAGAAAGTCCCTATATTCTCAAACTACACACAAAAATCCAGAGAATGTCGCGAATCTATGGAGATGCAAGTAGTGGTGGTAACCCCTGGTAAATGTATGATGGATCAGTGCTTTAGAAACGATGAAATTAGCCTGATTGGCCCACCAGAAAGACCTTCCCACACTGGTACTCCCGGAGGCCAGCAGGGTTAACAAATTACTTGTTTGGACATACTTTGTAATTTGGGTTCTTAATAAATGGTGGTATGTAGAATGCCCATAAAAAAGATAAAAGAGCTAGAAAAAAATATCTTATCAGCGCTATTTTTTGCAGGCGGTTTCTGTGAAGGAAGTTAATGATCATCATACTAACAATTAACTGCTTGGTTGCGCATAAAACCCTTAAAAAAAATACAAAATATTTTAAATGCTCTGAACACAGGGGCGGTAAATCAAATAATAAAGCGCGTTAATTATACAGTTATAGCTATTATATACTGCCTTCTGGTCTCGATTTTTTAATCGCACTTCAGGCGGCGTTTTAAAAGTTTTTTTGGGACGGAAAATGTTTTAAATAATTTTTAATTTATTTTACTATACTTGAGCTTTTCTTTTAAAGGCTGTAAAGAAAGCGTTTAAACCTTAAAATATACCTTATACGGTACTAATTATCAAATCATCTCATATCTTGAATTATGAATATTCAGAGTTATACATTCTATTAAATTACCTGCAATAAATTAATCAATATTTATTTAACTATCTTACCTATATTGTTGAACTTTTATACAGAATGAAGTCACAATTCATTTATATATTAATCGTTTATTTAATTCATTTTCACAAATCTTATTGCTTAATTTTATAAATTAAATTATTATATCTTTTTTGAACTCTTTCCCTACCTTGACTATAGATGAAACTTTGATACAATTTAGGAAAATTTTCCCCTTTAATCAGTAGTTAAATTATATATTTATGTCATTACTATTTCTGTATCCTCAATCCAATAGTAGTCTATTTATTCGATCACTTAAATATTAGAGTCTAGAGTCCTACAGAATAAGTAAAACAACGGAAAATTAATAAATAAGATTCTCTTAAACTCCGCTTAATCCAAGAAATTTAAAGATAATAATTTCTATTTTAGTAATTAATTTTTGGTTAAAATAATTTATAATAATTAAATAATAATAATTAATAAATATAATTAATAATTAAATAATAATAATATATAAATATAATAATATAAAATAATAATAATATAATAAAATTAATAATATAAATAATGAGAAAACATAGCTACAAACAAGATTAGAAATAAATGTATTTATTTGTTATAAATCTAATCATTATATAAATGATTTAAGGTAAATGATAAATAATTTTAAATGGAGGGAGAAG
Source organism: Trachelipus rathkii (assembly GCA_015478945.1). Lineage (NCBI taxonomy): Eukaryota > Metazoa > Arthropoda > Malacostraca > Isopoda > Trachelipodidae > Trachelipus > Trachelipus rathkii. Next base: position 27,961 of record JABUQX010127893.1, read on the forward strand.
GAGAGGGATTGGGATGTATCAAATGAGCAGTTGAAATAGTATAAACCTTACTTATTATATAAGGGGTATAGAAAATAGTCGAGATAAGGTGATCTGTAAAGGAAATTTATAAAAAAATTAGGTGACGAACTATTATCATATAACATGTTATTGAGTTTGTTTTGTTAGGGAGTTTGTAAATATAAGAGTATATATTATAGGATATTAATATATTATTATATATTATGTACTGGGTATTTATTAGTACGAGTAAAGGAGTGCTGATTCAGAGTGACTGACAGGACTGATTGGTGAAGAATATTACAAGGTTGCTAATTTTAGGATGGTAAAGAAGGATTGAATGTTTGGGGAAAATCATTAAAAGTAATGTAAAGAAACTTATAAATGAACTTATAATAAACATATGAAGGTATTAACATTTTTTTATTATAAATATTAAATCCAAAAATTAAATGTATATTTTATAATTATGGATTTGCAAACAGGCTACTCGTAATGAATTAGGTAAATTTTAAATAGAGAAATTCTCTAATGGCAAGTATTATGGTTAGTGGTAAGGCTTCTGAATGGTAATCATAAAAAGTATGTATGACGTTTAAGAATAAAATAAGACTATAATAAGGTAAAATATATAAATTGTTGTGTACAAAATCATAAGTGATTTGGATTTAAAAATAGTTAATAGCAGATAGTGAATGAAGCAGGGATGTGTTATGCTTCAATTTTTTTGGTTAAATTAGTCAATATTTGTATATATTATTATTTTATATAGATTATGGAATGGAGTTATTGAAAGAATTAGAGATTATAAGGGGTAAGCAGGAAATGGTGTTTATAAAGAATGATGGATAGATGGTAGGTTGAGTGAGACAGTGCGGATGATTTTGTTTTTATTGTGGTGAAGTCTGAAGAGAGTTTGGAGAGGATTGGTAGAGAGAGATTTGGCAGGGTGTGTAAAAAGGAGGTGGGTTATTGAAATAGTAAACCGATTAAGCTTTTTCTAATGTTAAACGCTCAATGTAGATAAGAATAAGTACCTATAGGTTATGGTTTTGTGAGTGTAAGGACAAGTTCCCGTATTCGGTGATGAAGTTATGTTAGAATGGTTGAAGACAGACTATTGGTTAAAACATAGTCATCTGAGTTTATAAAAAATTAAATTTAGGAAATCAATAATGTTGGAATTGATAAAAAGGGAACATGGATGATGCATGAGTGGTAGTAATGAAGAAAGTTGTGTAATGGTACAGGAAAGGTGGCTGTGCAAATTTAAATCGTTGGTTTAATTGGTGTAAAGAGGATTAATAAGTCTTTTTAAGAATGTCGCAATAAATGGGTCTTACAATGAGAGGAGGTAAAATTGTTGTTATGTTTGTATTTAACCCTGTGTTTATTATCATAATGTATAGTAGTGAGAAACTTAAAATGGTCTTGGAATAAGAGGCATAAGATCCAGAGTTTAATTGTTGTGTTCAGATATAATGGACAAATCTTAGTGGGATTTTTTTTTATTTCTAAAATGAATTGATAAAACTTGAAGGAAATTTTTACCTTCATTAAAATGATTTAGTAAAACAACAAACACTACTTTTGAAAAACTGATCTCCGTTGAGATGGATGGTTTGTGCTTGTGTACACTCAAAATGAACCTTGTATACCGGTTAGGTTAAGACGGATGTATATGTGGTGAGTTTGCTTGGGAATCGACCGGCTGGGAGACCGAAGAAAAGGGGATTGAGTCAGTAAAATCTGAAATGTCTACTGAAGTGAGAAGAAAATGGTAAGTTTTGGCAGAGGCCGAAAATTAAAAAGGGTGCATTAATAGGAAGTGAGAATGACCGGGGTTTTGGTGAGGGGGCATAGGTGTGGTCATATTACCTGTGTTAGGCCCAGGTGATTGAACCCTAACCTCATAATTTGAACGATATGCCATTTAAGTAGGAGATAGGAGAGGTCCCGTTCGTCCCGTGAAGCTTTCTAGGAGGTCTGTTAGTTCGGATTAATATAAATTTTGGATGTAGTTTGACTGACTGTCGGGCTACGATGTTCTTACTAATAAGTATAGAGGCGGGAGGTTAAGGAGGCATATGGTGTTTGCTTGTTTCGACTTGTGTCAACTCCTGGGTCTGCTTGCTTCTACTACTTCTTTTTCCGGATGCTTCGTCACAGGATTAAAATACCTTTAGCACCTTTACACCCATTCATAATTCATAGAACCAGTCTGGGGAAAATATCAAAGCGAGATAAAAATATGGTAGGTAAATTTAAATAGATTTATGTTTTAAATGTTCGCATATATATTTAAAATTTAGTAAGTTAATTGGTTAACATTTTTTGTTTTTTTCCTCAGTTTTTCAATGTTTGCAAAGAGCAACAATGAATTCAGGAAGAAATAAGAAAAGAGGTAATGTCATAAACTGGAAAGGAAGGAAAAGAAAAACAGACAACAAATGAAAAATTCAGAAAGGAATAAGAAGAAAATTAAAGTTTTTAAACTGGAAGGGAAGAAATAAGAAGAAAAGAAGCAACAAGAATTCAGAAAGGAATAAGAAGAAAGTTAATGTCATGTCATAAACTGGAAGGGAAGGAATAAGATAAAAAAAAGAGCAAACAATGAACGAACTCAAATCATTATCAAAAATAGAGGCTCGATAGTCATAAAACTGGAAAGGGGAAGGAATAAGAAGAAGAGCAACAATGAAATTCATCAGAAAGGAATAAGAAAAGAGCTCATGTCATAAACTGGAAGGGAAGGAATAAGAAAGAAAAGAGCAAACATATGATATTCAGAAAAGGCGGCACATAACGAAAAGAGTCCTTCATGTCATAGGGAACTGGAGGGAATGGAATATAGAAAAAAGAGCGAACAATGACAACCTTACAGAAAGGAATAAGAAAAGAGCTCATGTCATAAACTGGAAGGGAAGGAATAAGAAAAGAGCAACAAAGAATTCAGAAAGGAATAAGAAAAAGAAGTCGAAGACTGAAATATCTCATGTGCCGGAGTAAGAAAAAGGGAGCATACAATGAAGTTCAGAAAGAATAGAAAAAAAGCCTCAGTAGCAGGTTTAAGAGCCTCGATACGCTAAAAGTCAAAATAATAAGCGTGACATTCAGAAGGGAAATAAGAAAAAAGAGACCATAAAAAAGCTCTCCTTAAGATTTGGAGGAAAGAAAAATGTCTGGTGGGCAAGGGATACTAAGGGGATGCTGCAAAGGGAAGGTGATAGAAAGCGGAAAAAGAGCAGCGAATCAAGTGAGACATTAGAAGGAATATCCTTTGCAGTAGCGCTCAATATGAGAACACTGTGGAAGGGAAAGGAATAAAGAAAGAAAGAGCAAACAATGAATTCAGAAAAAGGAATTAAGAAAAGAGCTCATGTATCTGCTGAAAGGGAAGGATATAAGAAAAAAGAGGGCAACAATGAATTCAGAAAGGAATAAGAAAAGAGGTTAATGATTCATAAAATAGGAAAGGAAGGAACAGTAATCGGAAGAAAATATAATATTGATCAGAAAATTTGTGGAATGTTATTTAGATAGGAATGAAAAGAACGTAAACTTCCTGACTTAAAGAACTTTTATTTAGGTTTAAAAAAAGGGGTGGGAAACCATGAAAAATATCAACCACACACAGAAGCGAGCAACAGTGACGACATTAGAAATAAATTTGTTGAATTTTTTAACAATATATATTGGAAGTCTTTTGTTAATAATTCCTTTTATAAAGTAATAACTGGGACCCTCACGAGGGAAGTATTAACCCGGATTTTAAGTTATTCGGTTATTTTATTTGAATTTTAATTTACTTATTTAACTAGCTTTTTAATGATTGGAGGTAATGACATCATTCTTGAGATTGGCTTGTACAGTTTGGTACAAACATTGTGGATATCTAGTTCGGCATGGAAGGTTGTTTTGGTTTTAATTGGTCCTCAGATGCTCATGGGAACAGTCATCTGATTTTTTCTTCCTCGAACGAATCTTGATTTGTGAAAAGTTAAATGAGAAAGGTATTGATGTGTATAAATTTCAAAAACAGTTCCTCGTAGTAAAAAGCTCTGAAATCAATAGGTCGTGCATGTTCCCGAAGGCGAGGGTATTCTACGGCCTTTTCCCAAATTTCAACAGGACTTTTCCCTTAATTTCAAACCGCAATATTTTAAAAAAAATAATTATCTTCGTACAATTCAGTGCCACTCTGACGTGCCAGTCAGCAGTGTTACTTTGAGTAAATTCAAAACTTAAGTGAGTTGAAAAGCTAGTTCCATATAGGTGATATGGCTTTTTTCACAAATCAATAAAAATCTCTTTCATTTGGTAATCATTGGAATTAACGAGTCTAATGACCTCAGATTTTGTTATCCTTCCAAAATACTCCCTAATTTATACCTACTTGTTCTTTCAATAAGTTATTTGTATATATGTTCAGTAAGATGATATTTTGATAGGGTCGCAGTAGTGCAAGCAAAAGGAACAGTAGTTTTAGCAAGTACTAGTTATATTCTTTTCTAAAAATGCCAGAATAAATTTTAATTTAATGGCACACAAATAATCAATAATCATTAAATATAACGAATATTTGTCTTAACCCTAAATCTAACGAGAAATAAGTTCATAATGATTTAGTTCTCATGACATTTAGACTGAATTAAGGAAGGAAATATATCTAGGAATGAAACTCTGGATCATCTCTTCGATACAGACTCGTTACCGAATATGTATAGCGTGAGTTAAAAATACCAAAAAAAAAAAAAAAAATTTAAAAAGCCAATGCTTATGTCAATTCCTCAGGAAAGATAAAATTGTCTAATAACACTAAGTATACCCTGGAGTGAATAAACAATTATAGCAAAACTAAAAAAGCAAACTACAATGATAATATTTCATCCATCATAAACATGTATTTTCGAAATAATTATTCAAAATAACAAATATAAACACTATTTATTAATATACAATAGATTAACAATCATTAACTGAAAGGTTATGGACAAGCGTGACCACCAAAAAAGAAGTTTGGAATGCATACTTCGGAATACATAAGCAGAGCTCATCTAGGATAAAATAATTACAATAAAAAAAAAATACTTCCTTAATCAAAAAGTCCATAAAAAAAAAACAAGTGATCAGATGAAAGCAACCGTTTTTTCATGTAACAAAATACTTCTTATTT
>JABUQX010127894.1:0-12877 GCA_015478945.1 Trachelipus rathkii
GTACTGTCAACTTTTTCTTGTCTACTCTTTTCTATTCTCATGTTGCAATCACTTATTTTATGTTCCCTCTTGCCACAGAAGAAACAGCAGTTCCATTTTCTAAAACACTGCTCTTCCGTGTGACCTCTCTTATAACAAAATGTGCATTCATTTCTTCTTACGTATCGTTCTTGTCTGTTTATTCTTCTATTTCTCAAATTACAATCTTTAATTTGGTGGTTTATTCATAAGTATGTAAAAACAAGTCCATTTTTTCAATCGCTATTACAAAGTTCTTCAAAAAGTACAGCTAACTCTCTTTTCTTGATTTAATTCTAGTTGTACATTCTCCTTATTCTCCATCTTGACAAATTCTCTTTCTTACCAAACTTATACTTACAAAAATGGCACTAAATATCCTATTCAAAGCTAACACACTTGTAGTTCAAACTAATTTAATGTTATATAAGGCCCTAGCCCACCCCCCCTTCAAAAGATTTTACCAAGGGTCTAAAGGTGGACCAAATGTATAATATTCAAAATAAACCGGACTGGTACGAAAATAACCCGATACGAAAAACGCAGCACGGCACCAGAAAATATCTTGTGGTAGTGCAGCAAAACAATGTCCCGCACCACCCAAAATTTCAAAAACTAATCGTATTTAATCGTATAGTGGTATTTCAAATACTAAACTGTACAGAGCGTTGTGTTCTAATCGTAAATAAATCGATCCTAATCATGTAATAAATTAATCTTTTCTAATTTTTAACTATCCTTGTCGTAATTGTACTTGTAGTTTTTCGTAGGCAATTTCAGTTGTTACTTAAATCGACAAAATGAACACTGTATTCATTCAAGCTGTTCTAGATGTGCAAAACCGTACCAGACTCTATATAAAATAAATGCTAATGCGATAAAAATATAAACCTCAATGTTGAATGTCAATGTGAGTTCAACCGAGGTACTAAAAGAAAGAACCAAAAGTTATTTAACTATAAATCCAGTTATTAAATGCTATTGTATTAAATACTATTGTTCAAATGCTAAAGCTATCGATCCAAATAAAAGTTCACTCAAGTTAATATGAAACATTTAGCAAGCAGAAGTAATATCAAGTTTAATAAATAGGTTCTATGTTCCAAAAATAAAATCTATAAGAAAATGACTTTCTTTCAATTCGTTTTCTTTAATCACTATTAATCGATTTCACTTCTGTAAACTATAACCAAAGTCAAACAAACTTCTAAAAATCCACTTAAGTTTCTCAATTCAGTTATGTTGTTATGATTTGTAAAACCAATCTCAAAATCCACTTCTAGAACTATCAATGACAATCCGAAATCAGAACCAATGTGGCTAAGTTAAATCAAAACATAAAAGCTCTCTTATTTACTCGATGATTCAATATGTAAAGGCAATCGAATAATTATAGACCAAAGTTGCAACTATAAGTCCAGATACATGTCTATTCCAAACTGGTTAAAAGTCAAATTTATTTCTAAGCTATCTTAATTCAAGTTAAAGTTCCAAAAATCTGAAAAACCAAAAATAAACAAACCGTGTCAAAATATTTTAAAGTCCCAATCAAAAATCGTTATATCTGACAAAAGTCAACTAATGTAATCTTTTCAAAGTCCAAATGCAAAGTCGTGATATTCAACAAAAGTCAACGACTTCAATTTATTTCAAAGTCCGAATAAGAAGTCGTTATCTTTAAACAAAAGTTGTTATTATAAATTATTTCGAAGTCTCGACTCAACAGTCAACTCTCTAAAAAGTTTAAAGTCAAAGTCAATGTTTACCATAAACTAAAATGAATCAAAGTTGCATCAAAGTCCCATGCCTAAGATTATGTTTTATAAGAATTTCTAAAATGTAGTAAACTAATCTATTTCCAAAAGTCGATAAATTATTCTCAAACGTTTACGAAATAAAATTAAATAAATTTATAAGTCAATCCAGTTCCAAAAATGTCGAATTATATTTAAATCAGTATACAAACTCAAGTCAAAATCAGTATATTAATGTATGGTTCAGTCTCAGTAAACTAAGTAGACTAAATTATATTCAAAGTCTATATGTCAAAGGACCTTCAAAATTTATAAACTAAGTAGCTTCAAAGTCTATAGCCTAAATTGCTTTCAAAGTCCACAAACTAATTTGTTTTCAAAGTCCTTAAACTAATTTGTTTTCAAAGTCCATAAACTAATTTGTTTCCAAAATTCCGTGCACCAATGTTATTTCTGAAACTCCGTGCACAAATTATTTCTGAAACTCCGTGCACAAATTATTTCGAAAATTACTTTAAGTCCAAACAACAATTAAAAGTTGTGGTAATTTATTTCTAAATTCCGTTAACTCACAACAATAGTTAAAAATTGTGATAAACTGTTTCTCCAGTAACCACACCTTCCACTTAATATGGTTTCAAATTTTAATATTTTAAAATCTCACAACGAAAATATAATATTTATGGATAACTGTGTAAAAACCTCAAAGTCATCCAAGGTACTTTCAAAAATATATGCAATCTCTTTAAAAACAAAAACTATTCAATAAAAGAAACTCTGAATTATTATTTTATTAAAAAAACTCCAAAGTTAAAAACGTAATATATATACATATAATTCTGATTCCAAACAATCCACAATTGAATATATAAGTGGCTATAAGTTTTTCATCGGTTAAATAAGTTTAAGTTCTATAAATTTTATTTACAAAGCTAATATCTTTTTTTTTCATTGAATATTCTTTAATATCACCACAAAATTTATATAACTAGAGACAGACGCAATGTTTGATTAAACTAAATGCTACAACTCTCATATAAAAATGCTAAAGCTTTTCAAAAAGTTTCTATTATTAAAAGCACAATTCTCGTTATTTAATTATTTTCAGAACAAACGCTAATGCTGTTATCTTTCCAGGCGTAAATTTTATTGCTTCGAGGCAATAACAACAAGTCTCATTTATTGAATACTACTAATGTAATAATCCTACTCTCGGTTTCACACAATTCAATTAGTTTCAACTTACCTAAGTATTTTCAGTCAAGTTGTATACGTAATAAATAAATAATTACTTTTAAAATCGATATCAATCTTATATAAATATATTTACAAAAATATTCTAATCAAAAAGTGTATCAAAAATAAATCACAACAAAGAGTTTACAATGTCAAAGCAAAATAACCGATCACGATCGAATCCAAAATAAGAAAATGATCAAACTAAACTTATTAAAATAATACGAACTATATCAAATTTTCAAAACAAAGAGCAAACAAATCTTATGCGAATACGGAGCTAATGTTGTTAACACAACCAGGTCTAAATAGCAAGTGAGCTATTCATCGCTCTGCTCCCGAGACATCGATTTTGTAGTGGATGACGTCACATCCTTGTTGCCACATTCTGGTCAAACATTTTCGGGTCGCATTTTTATTTTACATCTATTTTTCCAAAACACTGTTTTTGAAGAAAAATACATAGATTAATATCACATATATAATTTTACCTTTTCTCCTTCGTTAAAACACTTTTCGAAAACGTATTTACATAAAATTTTGCTTAATATTTATTTTTCATTCTGTAACTCATTTTAACATCTAGCTACTTTCGTTTTCATTTTCGCACGTGTGGCCACACTCAATTACACACACACACACACACATATTTATATATATATTCATATATACACATATATATACACATATTTTCTTTATTTACATATTTATTATCTCCATTACTTTACAAGGCCCTAACTTTAATTTTCTTTAATTACTTTTATATTTACAATTTACTTTTAACTTTACTAATATATTTACAAAAAACTTTAATATTTACAAGACTTTACCTCGACTTTCCCCATGTTTGACAATTGCTACTTTTTTACCTTAAGCAGGCTCAACTTTGGTGATGGCGTTAGCCTAGCCCCTATGACAGCGTGTCTACCCAGGGTTCAGTTACTCATGATTCCAGATGTAAAGACCGTAGTCATATGGTCCCTAACAACGATGGCTTGGAAACGCAGGGAAATACAAGATTGGGGCCAAAATCCTGCCACCATATTTGAACCCGTGGATGATTTGTCCGTGGATGCTATTCCCGGGATCATGACCCAGATCACGGAGGCTGTGAAGAAGGTGAACACCCAAGCTAAAGTTTATTTATATGTGCCTCCTATACAAGATATACACGCCTTTAACCAAAAGCGTATCCTCCGTGAATGGGGCCCTAATGCACAATATACCCTGGGTGATCCTGTGTTCTTACCAGAAAGGATGCGGGAGCATTCTATCCATACCTACCATCTGTTCGAGTCGCTTATGGACACCAAATACCAATGGCCGGAGAAGAACATAGTGCGAGGAACCGACATCTTTGATTTCCACCATAAAAGCATTGCTAGAGGCGGAGAACTTAATGTCACCCCTCATAGCAAGTATCTCAATAAAGAGACCTTAAATCTAAATTCCCCGTTGTTACCAGATGGATTACACCCCAATCGTCTATTTTTAGAAGCTTTAATGAATAGAGTCGGGAATCTGTTTAAAATTAATAAGATCACTGTGAGGACTATCCCTTACAATTCTCAAGCAACTCGCCCTCAAATCGACAAAAGAGGCGACCTAGACCCTTAATGACCATTCCTTCATACTCCACTAATCGGATGGATCAAGATTATATGATGCCTTCCCATTCTCGATCTCATACTGGTAATGATGAATATCCCGCAAAAACTAATCCCGAAGTTCCTCCTTATGTCCAACCAGTCCCGTCACAAACTTCCTTCCCATCAAATTATTTCCAAAGTAGTAGCTATTTTCCTTCAAGGAATATACAGGAACATATATTCCTCCTCCTCAGTCAAATTATCCACCAAGTGAATCCCAGTCTGTGCCATCGTGTCCTCAACATCCTTCGTGTATTTGCCATTCCAATGTACCCATTGACTATGAGTCTGCTCTGGATCCCAGCGTTAAGGTTGTACTGCGTACAGGCTTGCGCTGGATGATGGAGCAGATTCACTGGAGTGAAATGACTGAGCAGCAAAGACAAAAGGCTTCTGTACTCTTGATGCAGGAGTTCAACGAAGAGAAAGAATCTGCTGCTCGTCTTTCGTCCTTGCCTAAGGCACAGAAATAATTTGTATATATATAATAATTGTAAAAAAAATTTATATTGTAGTTTATATTTAAGAGTCCTGGTTGTCCTTCCTCTTCGCTGTTTCTATGCTCTTAGCCTCTTCACTCCGTCTTTCTCTGAACGACGTGCGAAAATTGAGGTGGGGGTTAGTTTAGCGGGGAAGGATATAGGGAGATGTTATTCGTGTCATAGTGTGGCCATTGACGATGAAGTACCGTAGTTAACGGTTTTGTAATTTTAAGATTCTCATTGATCCAGTCTGGATACGATCCAGCCTGGACGATGATGTTATTATAGTATCAATTATGGCTTTATTATTAATCAAACATATGGGATTGATAGATATTATAATTGTCTCTCTTTTTTGTTTTAGTTGTTGTTTATAATTTGATGAGTATTTAATTGATAAAATTATACAACTGAACATTTGTGAAATAAAGTATTAGTGAGTACAGGATATTGTACCAGAACATTTATACCATACTAGAAGTATTTGAATACCTGGAAGTTGGATTTGTCCAGTTTTTCAGGTTAGTGTGTACACATAAAGAAACTAAGGTAATTTATATAAATCTAATTATGTACAATGTAAAAATTTTATGTGTTGAAAAAGAGTAGTAAACCGAATGTATTATTTGCAGTACTGTCTTATAAGATCATCAAATATTGACCCGAATTGAACAAACCCCTCTTTGAAATTTACAGGGTGAGTTCAATAAAGTAATTATAAAAATATGAGAAAGTATGCTGCTATAAATGAAAATACAATGTAATAAGTTAAAAGTATTATACTAATTAAAGTTAATGTTTACTTTTGACAGGGTTTATTTGTTGGGTTTCTGTTTTGTTTTGGTTTTGTTTTTGTTTGTTCTTTGGTTTGTCTGGATCCAATTTCCTTGCTGGATCTTCACTATATCACCAGAAATCATTCTTCAGTCAATCTCAGCTAAGTATAGTATATTTGTCATAATTGAGTCAATTTCTACTTCCTACCCATACTTCATTGCACGAATAATATTTGGAATCGTTTGGTTTCCACTCTTGAATCTGATCCGGAGTTGTTAAACTCATGTACATAGTCATAATACCTTGGATTCTAAGTATAATTCCAATGTATATATTTCATTAAATAATATCATATCGTAAATTCTTATATCTTTTATTATAATATTATTGGGAATGGATTGTGTTATCTTGTAACTATTCACAAACTTCCCACATGTATATATTTGAGCTAATTAAGTAAACAAACTTTTTTCTAGTGTGTCAATATCCTTAGATTTTGATTCTCTATTGACCTATCATATATTATTATTCTTTACTACGGAAAAATATCGGATTAGAACCATTGATAGATAGATCCGGAAACACTCTAGTTAAGTAAACCTTTCCCTAAATGGTAATCACAATTTGTTTATTCAACTTTGAAAAACTCACAATCTCCTTGAATAGTCACCCAAAGTAAGCAGGCCCACGAGTCCGGAGACATCACCCCGTCCGGAATGCCTACACCTGCTTCGTTAACACCTCTGATGGTGTTCAGTTGGTTGCCTGTGCTTACTAGACTTCAAACCACATCTATCGAACATCACTTTAAAACTATCGACTTCTTATTATATCTTTGACCTCCGAATTATTCAATCTTCTTCGATTTTCGTCTCAAGAGAAAAGAGTGGAGAGAGGCACCTTCCAGTCGGGTAACGCTAGTTGATCCAGCGTGTCTTCTCTTGCTAACATATATATATACTATTATATATATATATATATATATAATATAGTATTTATATATATATATAATATTTATATATATATTATATATATCTATATATAATATATTATATATATATATATATATAATATATATAATACTATAGTGTTGCACTAATCAAAATTTGAGTCCGATACCGATACAAGTACTCACAATTTTTTCCCTACCGATACCGATACCAGAATTTTTGGCCGATACCCGATACCGATACTTTTATCCCTATAATTATGACTAATATATATATATATATGATATCTATACTATTATATATTTATATCTATATATATTATATATATATATATATATATATATATTATATTATATTATATATATATATATATTATATATATATATATTATATATAATATATATATATATTATAAGTAGTACTATATATATATTATTATAGTAATATAATATTATATATAATATTATATATATATTATATATATATATATATAATTATTTATATATATATTATATATATTATATATATATTAATATATTATATATATATTTGATAGTAAAGTCTCGTAGAACGCCGGTCTTATAGAACGCGATCTTTCTATACCGCGGTTGGTAAAAGGATAATAAAAAGAAAAATTAAAATTACACAAAATAAAACTTAAACTTCTGTGATCAAAATATTTTTAAAAGATATAAAATTAAATTTAAAACTGCATTATAAGATTAAACTGTTTGTAATAAGTTGTAAGTTTGTAAGTTATAATATTGAAATGAAGAAAAACAAGAAATATTCGTTGAGCTTAACGGCAAAACCGTCAATTACCGATAACGATGTATTTTTCAAAAAAGCAGTCAATGCAATCTCAGATTCGGAAGCCTCTTCATCTCTTTATCCTTCGACTTCATTTACCATTCTAAAAAGTAACATGGTTAAAATAGGTATAGCAATATAGACAAATTTTCAATTAAATTTATATAAAAAATTTTAATGCAATAATTCAGATAGTTTCAAGATTTGTTATATTTTATTTTTAAAAAAACTTTTTTGCTCAATTTAAGATATGTACAGTACTGTAATGCAATAAATATTCTACTAATTAACGTCAATAAATATGTTTATAACATATAGGTAAATAACATTATATCTGCATAATTTGTTCAATTATTAATTAAAGTTCAATAAAATACTGCCTGTTTATTTATTCACCTTGATACAATGGTAAAAATTTTTAAAATTAGTGATTTTTCAGGGGGTTAAGTTATACGCGAATGTTGCCGTATACGCCGGGGGGTCAGGAGAACCTAACCCGCGTTCTCACGGGGGATGACTTGTGGTATATTAGATTATATATATTATATTTTTATATATTTATTATATAATATATATATATTATATAGTAATATATGATTATATATTATATAATATAATATGTATATTTTTATTGATAGTATATATCGCAGCGACTGGTTGACGAAACCATAACTATTCTCTAATTGGGGCGGGGGGGGGGGGGGGGGGGGCGGTGCCCAGGGCCGTAGCTGCGATATTGGGATTGTGGCTCGCGTATTCAGATTTATCACATTTATTAAAAACAAAATAGTTTAAAAATTATTTTATAAAATATATATATATATATAGTATATATAAACAGTAAAAATAAATATATTTTTTTTAAATATTTATTTAGTATTTAATAATATAGTATATTATATATATATATAACTAGTATATTGAGTTGACCTTGTTAAAAGAAGTCAGCAGGCTAGGGTAGGAAGGCTGGTCAGTTGTGACGTGGCGTAGCGTAGGTCAGTATGTATATTATTATTAGTATCTATGTATATAAAGCCGTTTCCGTTTTTGCATTGGTGACGAAAACGTGAAGAAATGCTCGAGTTTGCTGTTCGTTTTTGTCAAACTTAGCGGCAAAACCGCAAGAAATTGCTGTACCGACGTGAAGAGAATTTCCTGTAATTCTGTAGGTGTTCTAATTGTCGCCCGTTCTGTGCTGAAATTGTTAGCATGTTTTCTTAGAAGTCTTCTAACAAACAGATGGCGGCGTGGTATTCCTGTCTGAATTGATGAATAATTTCATTCAATAAATCACTTTAAATCTAATTTCTTCCAAATGGATAAACTCCATCACAAGTTGTCATTATTTGTAATATAACCATTTGTTTATTTTTTTATTTCTGCTTATTCAAAACCAAGTGTCCATCACAAAGCTGATTCCTAATTGTTTTACACAATGTAGACTAGCCACGAATCGCGGTCGTTAAACAGAAATTCGTGGCTAAAATGGGGACATTTACTTATCGAGTGTAAGCCAAGTTGACGAAAACGGTCTAAATTAAAAGCAAAGGAAATACTAAAATTCATTCTATCGTAAAGGCTTCGTATTTTTACAATTATGACTAAAGGAGTTAGAACTAAATAAATTAGTCCCAAGTAAAGTATTAGTTGGCTTGCGACTTCTATTTATCGCAAGCCCACTAATACTTTACTTGGGAATAATTTCTTTATTTCTATCTCCTTTAATCATAAAATTGCGGGTCTAAGGTCCCGCATACACAACAAGCCTTTGTTATTTGTTCTGATTGGAAGTTTTTCCATGAAGAAATCACCTTTCTCCGTAAATTTTCTAGCTTTAGCCTTTTTGATAAACCTTGTTTACTCCGTTTCTCGATGAACGCTTATGCCCTAAAAAACTACTGCATATGATGTTCCTAAACTTCCTGTTTATGCTCGGCTTCCCTACACTGGATCCCCTTTCCAATGATCTTCACTTTCAGATTAGAAACATCTTAAACCAAACCTTTCCACAATGCAAGTTTCTTATATCTTTTATTAACAACAACTCAATGGCAGTTTCTTTAAGATTAAAGAAAGCATCCCCATGACCTTGAGGTAGTGATGGGACGATTAATCGTCCTCGTCATCGTCATCGGCAAAAATCGGCATATTTTTTTTAAATCGTCATCGTTATCGTCATCGGCAAATTTCGCCGATTATTTTGCCGATTAATTGAACAATATTAAGAAATTTTGATAATATTAAACTAATAATAATAATAATAATAATAATAATAATAATATAATAATAATAATAATAATAATAATAATAATAATATAATAATTTATATAATATATATATTATAATTATATATATATAATATATATATATATTATATATATATATATCTATATATAAAATATATTCTATATATTATTATATATATAACTTATATATATATATATATTTATTATATTATATATTATATATAATAAATATATATATTATATATATATATATATATATCGTATATATAATATATATATATATATATTATTATATATATTATATATATTATATATATTATATTATATATATATATATCTTATATATATTATATATATATATATATATATTATATAATATATAGTATATATATATATATTACCCATTTTGCTTATGGTATGTATGAGATTCCCAGTGCCTATGGTTCGCCTTTCTGTTTATGCGTTCAATTCACCTCAATCCTCCAGACACATATCATTCCACATCTATATTCACACCCTCTTCTAGACACACTTTACAGAACACCCTATCCCTTATATTCATACGTGTAGGGAGAAAAAATTGCCCACATCGTATGTCCTGCGTGTCGTAGAAGGCGACTAAGGGACGGTTGTAGTTAGGTTGGCTGCCTACTACCACTTATCTTTTGCCCGGAATGCTAATGCATGCCTCGGAGAAGGTCCTGATGCAGTAAGCGCCCTTCTATCCTTCAGGGAAAATGTATAAAATCGTATCTGTTATGATGTCAGGGAATAAAATGTTGAGGAAGATGAGGAGAGAGTGGATGGATGTATTTAAGAAAGGAAATTTGATTTGTTCGCTGTGACTGAAAAAAAGAGGAAGAAACGGTGAAAATGAGTGGTGTGGTGTGAAATGTTTTGTGTTGCTGTGGAAGGAATGAGAGGGGGATAGAATTATTTGCAATTCTAATGAGTGAGTTGTGGTAGAGAGCTATGGTAGATTTTGTGTGTGTGAGTACTAGAGTACTAAAGGTTAAATTTAAGTTGAAAAGGTCCAAAATTTGTGTGGTTTGCGACATATATCCATCTGAGGGTAATGTTGAAATAGTACAATTTTCTGGGATAATCTGAAATGATGTTTTTGGATGGGGGGAATAGGAGATTCGGTTCACATGCCACATATCTACCCATTCAGGATTTGTTTTTTAGCAAGTGTTCACCACCACTCCGGCAACGAGCCCTATTAAGGAGGGGGTGTAGAACTCTCAAAAGTTCACCCTCTAGTGCAAATTACGCAATAAGCACAGAACGCAGGCTTTAAAGTGAGGAGATGAAATTTTCAGCAGGAAATACAGAAAGATGGAAGATGAATTCACAAACAAGAGGTGGTGGAAGAAGGAACACCATCAGCAACCTAAGCCTGGATTACCAATGTCCACTACTCGTGCGCAGATAAGCACCTTTGTGCTACGACAGGCGTGTAAAGGTGGTGGGTGACGCGAGTGATAGTCTCCCTCGAGACATGCCGCTGCGGTTACCTATAGGATAGAGATAAAGCACCAACATCGCCTAGCAAAGATAGAGGGATCCAGTGAACGGAAAGTGGCAAAATAGTTTTATAAGCCTTTTGCCTTTTACTCGACCTTGTCCAACAAAAGCCGGGTGAACCAGAGCCCCCCCAGATTAAGCGGAGCAACTGAGAAAAGGAGGCAAGTCTCACAGTCCTGAAACAGAACTTCCAGTTCTTTGAGGCCAACCTAGCAACCAGTTTGATGTGAGGTTTCCAAGACATTTTTTTGTTCCTGTTAAGCAAGGATGTTTAAGTATGTCAACAGTAGACACGACGACGTCGAAAGAGACAGGAAATGTTAGAAGGTATTTTGGGAAGGAGATTTTGTAGAAAGTTTGGTTATTTTAAGATTGAAATTTCACAAAGTCTATGTTCTGATCGCATCGCGAGAATAATCGGAAAGATTAAGAGAAGAGGCAATTCTAGAAGTAGTGGGAGTAGAATTGATATGAGTAAAGAATGAAGGGTTCGAGTCATCGGCATATGATCGGGATAGAGTTAAAGGTGCAGGTGAGAAGATCATTAATGAAAGTAGAAGAAAGTAGGAGATAAGACAAGAACCCTGAGGACACCACTATTGACAGAAAGAAGAAGAAGTCGCCCATCAAAAACAGACGATTTGAGCGATTTGGGAAAGAAAGCGACATAAGTAAGCAAGAGAAGGAGGAAACTCAAAGGAGGGGAAGCTTGGACAGCAGTGACGCGTGCCATACTCCGGTCAAATGCTTTTGGATATGTCAAGCGCCATACGCAAGTCTCCCATAGCTCCTAAGAGCGCAAAACCATAATGTTAGATAGGAATATATATCACCAGTTAGACTTCGTGCAACGAGAGCGTATGGCGATCGGAGTGAGTTTCCAAATTATCGAAGTGAGTTGAGTTGAGAAGGGTTTCAAAGGATCGTTGATAGAAATACAAGTGAAGAGCTATAAACAGGGCGATAGTTTTAAAAGGATCAAGAGCGGCTAATTAGATTCGAATAGGTTTTTGACATGTGAGAGCTTCCAACACGGAGGGAGGGAAAGTGCTAGTATTGAAGAATAGAGAATATAGGTAGAATTAGGTGAAAGAGATTAGCCTTTTCAGTTGGAAGAATTATCCACACAATATCAGATCCGATAGGAGGAGAAGGCGATTTACAGAAGTTGCTTAGAAATGAAAGTTTTGTCCGTAGAGACAAGGAGGTAGCGATCTTTCCTTTGAATGAAGCCGTTTGCTCGTCGAAGAGTATCCCTGCAACGATTTCTAGCTGAATGAAAAATTAGCAAGAGTGATAGGAGAACGAGAATTTTTCCACACCCGATAGGCACTGTCTCTAGCCTGAATGCCTGAATGGCCAGAGAATAAGCACGATGAACCATGGATTATGAGGAAAGAAAGATTTAGTTTAGAAGGAATGAATGAG
>JABUQX010127895.1:0-22500 GCA_015478945.1 Trachelipus rathkii
TGTAAATCTATAAGTTAGTTCTAATAGGAGTTATGACTTATATAGATAGTAGTTAGTGTGTGTTTGCTGTCGCTGAAGTTGTGTTAGGAAAGGGTTCGGAGGGTATGTTTAGTTTTCGTTGTAAGTTTGTGGTAAATAGTTGATATTTTGAGTCAATTTGAGGAGAATACGTTTGATGGGTGAATTCGTATGTTAATATCCTAGTATTTATATTATTGGGTATTTTGTATAATTGGGAAGGTATATATGTATATTATATCAGAGTTAATTAAGGTAGGATGGAGTAGAGTGAATTCGTGTCGGTGTCTCGGATGTTTAATCAGATTGAATTGATGGGAAGCTAACCAGGACGATGCAGAATTACTTTATGGTGATGAATACCAGTTTTATTCTATAAAGAGTGTAAGGTATATTCTTGAGTTAATGTTGTGTGGCTGTGAGTTTTACTAGCTTGAGATGTTATGGGAAATATGAGGCTTAATTAGGTGTGATACGTATTTCTTCTCTTTTCACGATGCTCTCTCCTCATCTGAAGGTTAAGTCTAAAAGAAGTAGAAAGTTAGTATTATATTCATGGCAATGTCTCGAGAATGGCTTACTATTTTAAGAAATACTAAATATTGGATATCTACATAGTGGGAGAGGATTGATTTATTATATATATAACTTTTAGCTAAAAATGGATTTTAGGTGTGATGAAATTGGAAAAGCCATTTTTTATATGTCATAATTATTTATTTTCTAAAGGGGAGGAGGAGTTTTGAATTTAGGAAGTGAGTGGGACGGTGTCAAATGCTTTATGTATGTCTATTGCTAGTAGTAATTTAGATTATATGTGGATATGAGTGATTGTGTATGATAAGCTCGTTATAATGATGTTGTGTGTGTGAGGGAAGTGGGGCTGTGGTTTTAAGAGTGTTTGCTTTTAAATCCGTGTTGGAAGTCTGGGAGAGGAATAGATTGGGAAATTTTATTTAATATTAATTTCTCTAGCAATTTACTGATGGAACAAAGCAGAGAAATTGGGCGATAGGAGGAAGGGGAGTTGGGGTTTTTTTGGTTTGAGTTTAGGGATTATGTATGCTTGTTTCCAGATTGGGGGAATGTAGTTGAGTTGCCAGGATTTATTGAAGATGTCTGTAATTAGGAGGATTGCATTATCTCCCAGGTGTTTTAAGTGCAGGTTAGATATGGAGTCTGGGCCTGTTGCTGTTGAATTTTTTAGGGTTTTAATGGTTTCTGTTATCATGATTGTTGTGAATGGGGGTATGGGGTTGAGATCTAGTTTGAGTTTTCTAAGTTGTTTTTTTGTTTTCCTGTTATCTGGGTGTGTTGGTTTGCGGGAGATCTTAGCGTAATGTTTAGCGAGACTGTCTGATTGTTGTTTAGGGGAGGGGAGGGAGTTGTTAGGTAGAGATGGGGATTCGTGTGATGGTGGGGGGTTGTTTCGTGAATTGTTTAACTTTTTGATAACTTGCCAGGTTTTCTTATTGTCTTTGCGTGAGATGTTTTGTTGGAGGTATTCAGAGAATTTTTTAGTAGTGTTGGTGGTTATGAGGTTAGTGATTTGGTTGTTTAGATTTGTTATTTGGTTAGAGATGTGGGGGGTATATGGAGTGAGTTTTCGAAGGGAGTTTCTTTGTTTAATGAGTTGGCTGATGTTCGGGTTTAGTTTGGGATTGTATGATTTTCTGTGTCCCTTGGGTATGTGAAGGTTTGCAGATTTGATAATTGTTTTGTTTAAGTGAGTGATGGAGGAGAGAAGGGATGTTATGTCGTGGATTTGTGTTGGGTTAATGTGAGTTTCAATATAATTAGTATATTCGGGCCAGTTTGCTTTTTTATAGTTAGTGTATGTAATGGTTTTTTTTGTGGGGGGTTGATGGGGGGAGTTTAGGGAAATAAGAATAGGAAGGTGGTCCGATTGTAGGTCAGTAATGGTGTCCCAAGTAAGTAAGTGGTGAAGAGAGGGGGAACAAAATGTGACGTCTGGGGAAGTTGGGGATTGGTTGGCTTGGGGAGGGATTCGGGTGGGAAGGTGTTTTGAATTAAGGATATTTAGGGATTCTAGTTCTTTAAGGATATGATTGCCTCGGGTGTCAGAGGGGTAGTCTTTGTACCAGGCAGTGTGGTGAGCATTAAAGTCTCCTCCGAGGATGGGGTTTGGGTATGTGGATAAGGGTGTTAGGGGGGGAGTGAGGTTATTTGGTGGGGGGTTTGGGGAAGTGGGGTGGCGAATATAGAGATTGATGATATTATAGGTGGTCTTATTCAAAAGGATGGAACAGGATTGGGATTTTATTAGTGCGTTTGGTAATAGCGTGGAGGTGTCGGGGGTTGTGTTGTGGTAAGTAATGTTGTTCTGGATCAGTGTTAGGAGGGAGTGTTGGGGTGGGTGGGAGGGGGAGTAGATAGCGTCATAACCGTAAAAAGTGGGGAGTGGGGTATTTTGGGGGAGGGAAGCTTCTTGAATGATGGCTATATGGATATTATGTTTTTTAAGGAAGTGGTTGAGTTCTGTAGATTTATTGGTTAGGCCATTGATATTTAATTGTAGTATATTGAGAGTTAGGGGGTTAGTTTTGGGGAGGGGGGGGTTTTGAATACTAGTGGGAGGTTTGCATATTGCGCAGAAATAGCCTATGTTATCTCTGGGGAGCTTTTGGAATGGGGAGCAGGTCAGGTGAACCCACCCGAGACAGCTTTTGCATTGGACGCTGTTTAGTCCTACTATTAGTTGGCATATAGGGCAATAAAATCTATGGGGACCTGGGTTTTTCTCGACGTCACCCGACCGAAGAAGAAGTAGTCTCATCACCAAGAAAGAAGAAACAGCCAGAAAAGATAGATTGGAGGTGTTGTTAAAGAAGTAAGATAAAGGTGTTAGAAAAACAAAGATATCTCCGACCTTTTGACCCGGCGCCCGTCCGGATCCTGTCGACAATGTCCCTCCTGGTGGAGGGGGGGATGTTGAGCGTTCTTGTAGCTTCCCCCCCGGGGAAGAAGTGACTTCGTCTTGAAGAGTTCTTCTCCGGGAGCTTGGCCGGCGGTTTCGCCACACGCAGGCGACGCTCATCGAAACCTATATACTAAATAATAATATATATATAATATAATATATATATATATATATATATATAAATATATATATATATATATTTATATGATATATATCTATAATATATATATATATATATATATATATATATTAATAATATAATAATAAGTTATATAGAAATATATTTAACTATGGAGAAGATCAAAATAAATTTAAATGTTGTTTTTATATTATATGGGTATAAATCCAAAAAAGTAAACGGGATATTTATATTCTCTTGTTTAAATTTCCCTTCAAAATTTTCTTTAGGGTAAGATCCCTGGGAATGACCAATATATATATACTTATATATATATACATATATATATATATAATATATTTATATATATATTTATATATATATATATATATAATATATATGCGGTAATATATATATATATATATATATATATATATATATATATATATAATATATATATATATATTATATTTATATATAATATATATATATATACCGGTATATATAATTATATTATTATATATATATATATATAATATATATACATATATATATATTATATATTATATATTACTATATATAATATATATATATATATATAATTAATATAATAAATATTATATAATATATATATAGTATTATATATATATATATATATATATAATAAGGGAGGATGTTATTGTGCCTAGTTGTGCCAATTGACGACTGAAGTAACCCATAGTAACGATTTTGTAAATTTAAGGTTCTCATTGATCCAGTCTGGACAAAATGCTCCAGCCTGGACGATGAGTGTATTATAATATATTATGGCTGTAGTTATTATCAAAAAACTTAGGAAATTATAGAGGTTATAATTAATTTTTTCTCTTTTTAGTTTGGATATATGATTTAATGTATTAATGTTATAAACTAAACACTTTGTTAAAAGTTTAAAGAGTACATAGTGTATTGTACTGTACAAAAACCACTCATAACATACTAGAAGTACTGGAAGTTAGATTGTTCAGATTTTCCAGGTTAGTGAGTTATGAAAAATTACTGTAATATATTCAATCAATTGTTGTATAATTTATTATTTTATTTATTATTGTTATGTGCTGGGAAAGCAATAGTAACACAAATGTTATTGTTGCAGTTTCATATCGGAAAGAACCAGCAAACTATTCAGTTATTGAACAAACCCCTCTTGGAAATTGAAAGGGTGAGTTCAATAAAGTAATAAAGTACATGTAAAATTATATGAAATATGCTGTCATAAATGAAGATGGAGTGTGATAGTAATCCCCTTTATTATTTATTGACAGGGTTTTTATCTTTGGATTTCAATCTTCGATTTCAATTTTAATTTTGGGCAAGATTTCAGTCTCCCATTTCAGTTCCTGGTTACAATCTTTGATTTCATTCCTGTTTGAATTCAGCTCTTTTTGTTTATCCCCAAAATCTTCAGTTAAGTATGATATATTTGTCATGATTGAGTCATAATTCCTATTTCCTCCCTTAATTCATTGCACGAATGATATTTGGATTCGTTTGGTTTCCACTCTTGAATCTGATCCTGAACTTATGTACATAATCATAATACATTGGATTTTAAGTATAATTCCCATGTATTTATCTAATTAAAATATATTATATAATCCAATTCATATAACTTTTACTATAGTTTTGTTGGGAGTGGATTGTGTTATCTTTATATGTTCACAAACCTCCCACATGTATATATTTTGAACGAATTAAGTAAACATAAACTTTTTCTAGTGTGTCTATATCCTTAGATTTTGATTCTATATTGAACTGTTATTATATTTTTATTCTTTACTACGAAAAAATATATGAAGACTTCATTGATAGATAGATCCGGAAACACTCTAGTTAAGTAAACCCTTCATTTCTGGGGTATAGACAAGACCTGTAGGTATATCACAATTGTTTATTCCCCTTGAAAAACTCACAATCCTCCCTGAATAGTCACTCAAGTAAGCAGGCCAACGGAGTCCGGAGACAATCTCCCTCCGTTACGGAAATAGCCTAACCTGCTCCGTAACACCTCTGATGGTGTCAATTGGTTGCCTGTGCTTACTAGACATTCAAACCACATCTATCGAACATCACCTTAATACTTCTTATTATATCTTTTGACCTCCGAATTATTCAATCTTCATCGACCTTTGACTCTACGAGAATAAGTGGAGAGAGGCACCTTCCAGTCGGGTACGAGTGTTCGGTCCCAGCGTGCTAATCTCCGTAACATACACAAAAATAAAGTGGCGCCCGAACAGGGACTTCTTGTCCCTTGTTTTGCAGGCAGCCCGGTTGTGATTAACTTCACCCTGATCATCACAGCAGTTACACTTCGGATTCTGGTTAGTTGTTCTCTTCAAAGAAATCTTCTTTTGTACTTACATTGGACAGATTCAAGAGTTAGTTAGGGATAACCCTCCAATACTTTAAAATTCTTTATTTACTTAAACTAAAATTTAACATGTCTGAAAAAAATCAAAACACAGGCTTGGATCAAGCACAGCTCTGATATAAGAGGTTTTGGACTTGATCCATCCCTTGCGGCGTTTGCTCTAGATCCATTGGTATTCTTTGTAGAACAGCTCCTGCGTGTATGATTAAAAATAATAACTAAGGATTCTTATAATTAAAGTAATTTTGAAAAATTGTCGAATATGGCAATAATTTGTCAATGTAAGTAGCATTTGTAATCATTTAAGTAGAAATTGTATTAGAATTCATTACGAATAAAATTTATTGGTATAGATTTCTCAATGATATAACCTATCCTGTGAGAATTCAACACATTCGTTTGCGGATGTTTCTCCAGACTATAGAGTAATGAAATGTTTGGCTAAATCCACTATATCCTTGTACAATAGTACACATTTATCTAAAGTATACCGAAAATTGAGAAACGCTCTCTTGCCTTACATGATCGCGTTAAAAAAAGGACAAATGGGTCCCAAGAAAATTAATTATCATGATAATTCAAAAGTCTGAGTTGTGTAATAACAGTAACATTCCCCGTCTCAAGGTTCAAGTAATTCTACCTCATCTGACCTCGATGCACTCAATAGATATATTAGCAATGCCTGTAAAAAAGTACTCATAATTATCTTCTATGATCGTGTAGTATTATAACTTCCTTAGTATTATTACCAAATTACAATACCACGATCCAAAACCTTTTATTCCTCATAATTATCCTAGTTATGTAGATAACTCAAAAAATCATTTTCTTTCCTAATAACTAACATTATTCCTAACCTAACCTTTATTCCTAAATAGTCACTACCTTATTCCTAATTATCCTTAATTATTATGCACTTACTCAATAATTATCTATTTACACTTAAAACCTCAACTTATATCTTCTCTAATCCTGAATATACTTCGTCCATGATTCTATACCCCAGGAAATATTATCTTATATCTCAACCTAAGTGTTCTCTTAATTGAGAAATTAACATGACTAATGGTGATAGATGCTACTAAATAAGAAAATCCTTTAGTATCCCAATGATAATATAGATAGAAGAATCTTAGATACTTCTCCTGAAGTAAATATATTATATAATTAAGGTTTGACCTACTAAAACCCCTACACCTCATCGAAGTAAACCAATAATCCCACGTAAAAATCATAGTATTACTCAGCTAGTAGAGCATCACTCATGAATGAATTAATCTATTAGAACCTCAGTCGTTATATCTGGTTAGGTTATTTCCACTAACTAATGAGCATTCTATACCCTCAACACATATAAATTAGTAAACGATCGTATATTCCTGAACAAATTGAACTTCTATTAGTATTTACAGGGAGCTCACAAAATTGAAATCACAGAGACTTATGACATGCTCATGAGAGGAGGTCAATATCGTAATACTCCTTATACAAGTTGCTATTAAGAAACTCTTCACTAAATAATACATTTAAATAGTTGTGTAGACCCTCATGGTAATATTAAATTTATCCATATATAATTTACTGTAATCAGAACAAGATTTCTCTTATAGTACTATCTTATGGCTGATTATTTTTATGTAGTGACTGTAAACTGAGTAGTCTTAAATTATCCAAATGCCCATCACCCCAATTTGGTTGAGCACTTAGCCTATATAAGGACGAACAAGTACTAGAAGGCATTCTTCACAATATTACTCGAGTAATATAATTAAATAAGAATAATCCGTTTACGAATACTTCTCTATTAGTACGTAGGTATATAATCTTGTATATGTACTGGTTAATCGAGATGAGGAATGAGAAGAAAAAAATGAAATGTTAATAGTGATACAGAAGTATCATGGCGCTCACCAACGAATATTAATCAATAGAGAGCATTATATAATAATGTTATGTCCCTATTAGTGATTGGAGCTAACGCCTGGACCTAGTCATAGACATATCATAGATACTATATATATGATAGAGAATCATGATTCCCTTTATAGAAATAGCTTATTTTACTCACCTTTGATAGTTTTGTCACTCCTATTTAATTATGATAACTTCGTCCTGTACAATTATTAATATAAATATGAATGGACGTTGGACGTGAGTATATACAAAGTTAAGACGTCTTAATGGTGAGAGGATAGTACTATTATGTATGAATATTTATTGCTATACTCTCTGGACCATGATGAGAACTAATACTGCTTTTCCAAATATTCACATGTTACCCAATCTAAATATACCTCTTGAGAACGACCCATCAAATTATTCCCGATCTGACCGGGAGGTTGATCTAAACGAATCATTGGAGTCAGTAGTACAAATCAATACTACCCTTCCTGGATGGACTGATGTTCTACGGAAAAAAGTCGAACAACGGAAAACTAAGTCATCAGTAAAAATTAACCATCGCCCTACCAATGTCAGTCAACGTAGTCCTCCGGAAAGAAATAGCTACAGTCGTTCTTTCCATAACACGGTTTTTCCATAACACGGTTCGTAGTTCACCCCGGAACGAGGACCGTGTCAGGACTACTAATACTCGCAGCGTGACTCGAAATGTTCGGTCCGGATCTGAGGATCGAAGGAATCTCCTCTGTGATTACTGTGAGAAGAGAGGACACGAAATGCTAGGATTGCATATAAGTACCTATGGATATGTCCATTAGTAGCTACTGCATGAAATACCACGGCATACTCATAATATATCCTAGAGATGTATGAGCTTAAGGAATTCCCTCATCCATCTATCTCCCATAATATACACTGAGAAAACAGTGTGTTGATCCACTTATTTATGTAAGAGGTTCCTCACGCCGTGCAATGCAGTTGTACCTCATACGACACACCTCCCAGTATCCAAGTAATACCCGATATTCAGCAACTTCCGCCTAATAGCTAAAAACCCTTCATAGGAGCTGTAAATGAATAGTAATATTATTCAGAGAAATCTTATCTCCCTGAAGTCACCAGTAAAAATGATATAATGGGTATAAATAACAAACTGAGAAAAGCCGCTTCCCCAACGTCTATCTTTTTCGATATACTACCTGTGAGTGTAAGTACTTAGCAATATAGAATATATTAATTATCTGTTCATTATTAAGGTATGTATGAAATGGAGGGGGATATTTAGCTTGAAGTTACACCCATGAAAAACTAGTTAAAGATAATATGATTATCTACGCAGATTTATATATCACTCTGTGGAATAAAGGATCATTGTGATGACTATCATCGAAAAAATATCCTTACTGATTAGATTACCTTCATCTTAAACATGTAGTTGGAATATAAGTACACATGTAAGTATTAAAGTTTCGTACCCTTTGTTCCTATGCTATAAGTGTAGGAAATGGTCGAGTTAGCATTACTTGTGTATCTAAGGCCTGATTATAGACCACATTAAATATGGTCGTCTTGTTGTTCAATGTTATAGAGAGACTGAATCATAAAGATTAGCCTTCACTCACATTTATTATGACTTGCCTATTTAAGTAGATATATAGTTAGGGTATATGAGCGTAGGTAGTAAAGTTTGATAAGTTCTGAGATGTTCCTCTAACTAGGGAAGTCCCAGTGAGCTTTATTAAAATTCACAAGATACTTATATAGAGTGAAGGCTAATTAGTTGAGGGTTCGGAAAAACAATGAATGGAATCCCATTGTTTCATATATTGTATAAACCTAATCTGAATGGTATTAAACTCATATGTGGTATTTGTAACTTATCCCTTCATGACTTTACTTTAATAGTTATCCACTAAGGTAATATTAACATGGTAATTAACCAACATATGTGATAACATTGGTACTATGAGTGCCTATGAGGGATTATAACACACCTAATTACGGACATGTCCCCTCGGTAAGTGCACTGTTGATAATTCATCTTACAAGAGAGTAATGTGACTAAATAAAACTTTGTGAAGTTTGTCCTGAGGAGGAATGTCATATCGCTAAGATTAGCGATTCAGTACTTTTGAAATTGAATTCTCACCATAATCGGATGTTCGAACAATTCTCATCTTATCAAGATGTTATTTTAAAATTAATTGATAAATATAAACAGAAGATCTTACGATTATGTTCTACTAACTATGCGCAGAGTGGACGAAAAAGAAAAATGATAGAAATCGTTCCATACTTCAGGTTTAGCTATGATGCGGAGATTAAAGGTTGAAGAGTATAGAATAGTATCCAGTTAATTCCGAATTTTCCATTCAGAATAGACCACAAACGACCTACCCAAACCATACAATAGTTCATTCTAACCAAATGATTTGAAACTGACATTCTTGTATATATACCTGAAGTCGAGTCAACCTACCGTCGGGGATGCTGTCTGAAAAAAACCAGCAAGATTTTGCATTCAATTTCTCACTAAATTTCCACTCATATGTTCACCATCATTGAGCTCCTTCACCGCGTGAGAGATCTCACTGATCGCTTCCCCCATTCCTTACAGGAGCGGAGAACTCATCAGTCTTCGCTCTCTATCAAGTTTCACGATTTTATCCAAGATATAACTATGTCATTGGCCTCATTGAGCTATCCTTTTCATGAGGGAGTGCAACCATCTTACTAGTTACAGATCGTCTTCTATGTCCGGATTGTCATAGCAATCGCTTGTTTTTCCAATGTAATTGATCTCAGAATATTAACTTTTCTCGCACAAATGAGTTTGCACACTCACTCGCCACACCCAATATGATTTTGAGAATATAATTGGCCAACTATACCTTCAGTAAATTTATTATTGATGCCATGGATTTTTTTTGTAATGAAAAATACCTACGCATAAATTATCTTCAATGGTATAGAAATTAATTTATGGGAATAATATCTTTTTCAATAGATATTCAATCATATATCTAAACTGGGTGTACTTTGTGTGTCCCCCTTATATTGCGGATCATAGTGTCCACTAAGCCTTTAGACCGTAATAACAGCAATGACATTCAGAAACCACATGGTAAACATACACTCATAGATTATCATAACCATATTCCACTTACCATATATAAAATGTTAAAATCGTATTTAAACTCTAAGATAAATTAGAGTAACATTGAGAATATAATTAATAACTATATCATAACTAACAATACAAGAGTTATAATTAATGCATCAAACCACATAGAGGATTAATGATATTTTATACACACTAAACTAAATACATAATAACATATAATTAAACAATGATGAGAAATAATTACATCACCATCTAATTATCATAAATAATAATAAACTGAAACTAAAACTCCTCTTCATATTCAGTAAAAAATACGGATGATTCACTCAAGCATGCGATATTATATTTATTAATTACCTGAGCGAATAGTTTTATTGGTATGTTATCATCTGAAACTGAACAAAGAACTTAATGTCTAGGTTCTATGGAAAACACATGTCCTATCATAAAGTGAGGCTGAGAGTAATATTTTGAGACGTCGCAACAATGTTTGTGTATACTTCTTATGAGAGCCACTACAAAAATATTATAAAATATTAGATCTAATATTTAAGTAATCATATGGTGACTATGGGAGGAACAGTTTTAATGTATATCCACAGAGAATCTAATTCTTTTTAAATAACCTACAATAAAAAGAATCCCAAATATAAACACTATCTAGAAAGTCAAATGATATCAACAAACTTCAACGTATTATCACTACTCAATCACTTTAGGAAGCATATAGAGTTAATATCAAAAGTTAGTTCCAAACTTTAAATCAGGCGTATACACGTAATGAAGCAGTGACTCAAAAAAAATAGATATAATCACAGTAGTCTCCTGATTAAATGATAAATAATATATAACGATCAAATAATCAGAGTGGCCAAGCTAAACATGTCTCTTAAAATATATTAAATCTAATAAGTAGGGAAGGAGAACCTATTTTATACCTTAATAAGATATATGTTTGAAACAGTGAAACTAATCACGTAAAATATAAGTAGATTGCAAATAATATAATTGTCTAGAATCACCACTCAAATCGGAAATAAATAACCTAACCTTATAATTAATAATGAATAATAAAAAACAATACATAAATAATAATAATTAACTCAAAGCATTAATCGCATGAATCATAAAAACTCTACAAAAAGAGCATTCCAAATTCATATATCTATCACATAAGGGTACAATATGGACGAGTAGAATTCTATATAATTCTGAGTCAAAATATATAAAATCCATAACTCGATATAATCAAGTACTTAGTAGTCATATATCTCATTTCATCGAACGTACGAAGATAGTTTATCATGTATATGCAGTTGAAAATTCCATAAAATCAATACATACTCCATACTCACATACGATCGATCTTGAGATTGATAGACAATTCGAGAAAATCATATATCAGATCATTAATTATCTCATGAAGATCCATGAGAAAGATTCTATCAGATCGAGAGTAAACCTCCTGTTAATCACTTAAAAAATTCAGAATACTAATTGATTAAATAATAATATATCCCTGAATGAGGAGGAATGCAGGTATTGAGAAGAGGATTCTTAACTTCATTAAATTCATTAACAATAACTCAACAATGTATAAACTAACATATACTAAACATTGAATAACTGCCATACCATAAATTTATACATAACCTTAAATACAAGTAGCACCCACACTTAACAACTTGGAGACAAATCTAACAATGGGAAACTTTAACATAACTAAGAGTTAATAGCAATGAAGCGAGATTAACAATAGAATATCCCTCGATTTAGTACTTATAACAACTATACAACATATCATCAACATATACAAATATACAAGGTCACAATAAGCGATTAATAAATATCTTAAGTCATGAGCAACAATAATATCCATCTGTAAGACATTATCCTCCATTTATATATCAATCCAATTAACAATCTGTACACGGACGAATATCTATTCTAAATAACATTATCTAGTTTACTAATCTTAGGATTTTAGATAATTACTGATATTCATAGTGAATATATCCATGAATCAGAATATATTATAAATAAATTAATTAATAACCAGATCTAGTTATCTATCTAAGAATAGACATCAAGTGATAATGAATAATATAAACAGTGAAGGTCTCAAATCAAAGGATCGAAATGTAACTTACCCCTGTATAATAATAGAAATTAATAATTATAGTAATATTTGATATATTATTCTCACACTCATAGAATAACTCAATCTAAGTAAATTTAAATACCCTTATTATCTCACTTATATCACTCACATAGAATTTAAAGAGATTAACATATTATAAATTAATTATGAAGATCTTATAGATTTTTACATCTAGCTCAACATAGACAGAGTGAAAATTAATATCTCATATAATTTCATAGTGAATAACATACTGAGAGTTAGAAAATTTTAAACAGGAATTACTCATCACTTCTATATAATTATATGGTAATATGACACTAACAATTTCCCCCTTGGTCTCTTCTGATGACAATTAATGAGAAATTCAGACATGAGATGAATTTAGATGGATAGATGGAATTTTGAATTGAATCACATCACATGGATCTGAAATAATGATGAGATTCAAAATACCATTATTATATTAACTCACCACTATATAACGACTAATATAAGTTATATTAAATAATAATCTCCAGCGTCTACTAAAATAGACTATGAGTAAATTTATATTAAGAGTTACAAGCCCGCCAAATAGTAATTACATTTTCAAATATTGAATTACCCATCGATAGGTCAATATCAGTAAATGAGGGATTTATCACTATCAATACACTCAATAATCCATCAGAAATACTTAGAAATAATTCTCATAATCTTACTTAAATAATATAATATGGAAGACATGGGAGTAAGAATAATTTGGTAAGTAATTTTTTCCTCACAACTCTATCGAAACCTCATTTATTCTTATCGGATAAAATAGTAAGTAAAAAGATCTTGTTGCACTATGGTCATCACAATTTAAACCAATCTAGAATCAAGAGAATGATTTTGGACAAGAAAAAAGACAATATTTTAGTCTATACTTCTTCCATCTTATCTAGTAACTAGATAAGTAGGGCGTAGGTTCCAATTTTTCACCGATAATGTAAATGTCTACCCCCAATATATAAGTAATATTAAGTCTACCACAAGAGGACTATACCTAGTATCATTTTATAACACTTCTCTGATGTTTTCATTAAAATTGAAAAGTTGATTTTATCTCATGAGTAAGAATAATATAAATATAATAAGCTCAGAAATTAGTTTAAGCTATTTGTTATCATCTGTTATTTGAAGGAATTAGGCTCTATGCCAATTTCCTATTAATTTAAATGAGATTCTGTAGTTATTTTAATATATTTATTAGGATGTGAATAAAAATAGTCATAATATTATAATTGAAGCAAAATGTACTTATTACTCATACTTTAAGACATAAATAGATTTATTACTCTATCTTCTTTAAGTAACTATCTATATATCTCATATATACTTTCTTTATTCTTAACTATTTATAATCAATACTAAATATATAACATTTTCCTATATTAGGAAGTGGCCTTGGGTAATTACTTACTAGTAAATAGTATATGATTACGACAATAATAATTTCAAATTAATTGTAAGTACTAAATTATTACCTCCTGAGTAGATAAATTGTTATCTTATGCCTAAAGTATGTATCTAATTGGTGTATGTATTCTATCTGAGTTTATATGATGATACAGATAATATTATAGTAAAATTATTAGCAAGCTATATATTAAAGTCTTGTGTGATTGAGTTACCCATTTTTAAATCCAAAAGAACATATATGGTGTATATACTCAATACTGTAAAAATAATAAAAGCTCCCATTCCTCCCTAAATATAAATATTTAATTATATATTATATTATAATATATATATTTGATTATGATAATATTTCAAGTATGTATATTCATTGAAAACTACCTGCCTCTGATAATTAATGTCTTTTATTTAATATTCTAAAAAACTAGCATGCAGTAGCAATAATGATAAAGAAAGTACCGTAATTATATTGAGTTTTTTATTTTACAAAAATATAATCGGCCTATTAGATTTATTTTATATTAATTAAAGTTATCATAGGTAGTCAAGAGTGTTACTTGGTATAGGAGTTTTCAATGAATTAAGTATTATTGATGATCCTTTCTTCTTTATTATGTGGAAAGGAGATCATCGTAATACGCTGCTATTAAAAATAGTATAATATTTTGACACATACCCCTTGAAATATAATTAATATTATTGTGTATCCAACTCTTCTAAATAGTATAAAAAACTTTAAATAATTCTATATTATGCTATTATATATTATAGTACCGGTAATGTCCCATTCTACTTTCCATTTTATTTAGTTTTAATAAAAATAAAACCTAAGTTTAGTTGTGACTTTTTCTTTTAGATATTTTGGCACCCGGTTTTAACATTGAGTGAGGTTACTAACTCTGAGAAAAGTAATAAGAGGGAAAATGAGTTAGTTATATATATTATACATCTCACTTAGTATATATCTAATTATTCTGAGTCTCTCACTGACTGAATACTGTTATGATAATAAAATTTATTAATATTACGAATAAGCAATATATATTTTTATTTCACCTGCATTATTTATTAATTATAAATTTATTACATATCTGAATAATGAATACCTCATTCCATATGTATAATTACTTACGTATTTATAACTTGCCTGAATGTATTTGTAATTTTTTACAGAGAATGGATATTGGGCTGAGCAAAATTACATTGTCTCGATTTACTCACAGTGTACCGACTAGTCCAACTCCCAGTAGAATTAGTCTGTATGTGTATACGATCAAAGACTGATACTCACTATCACTCGCCATATCTACCAGTATTTACTCTATGCATCATATAACCTAAATGTGTCTTAGGTATCTAATATGACACCACAACTGTAAGACTACTATAATTAAGTCATTTAAATGGTCCCCTACAATGATATTCGGGTAAATTTAAAAGCATACCTTAGTCTGAGCTGTATAATAGAAGAGTAAATTTAGATCCACTAGCGCGAATAAATCCCATCTGTTTGCTATATAATAGCATCTACATCTTCTGCATACGGAGCGTGGTGGTACTGGTTTTCCATTAAAAACATCTTATTACTTAAACCTGTAAAAATACACATGTTATATAATAAAGATCATACTGAGACGTCAGTTAATAGACAATATGATGAGATATCACTTATCAAGTGAGTTTTAGAACGAGTATTTATAAATATGATCTCCAAATAATTAGATATTGCGCAATATTATCGCACGTTTCGATTCATTTGTGGTGGTATAACCTGTTACTCAACCAAAGTATCCAAAACTTTTGTAAATAGAGCCCGGGTGAACGATGCAGCGACTCAAGAGATCGTACTGGGAAGTATCGACTGAGGATACGATATCATCTAAATAAAATTATTAATCTCAAGGCACGCGGGCTAACGTAAAGTCGCGACTTCGGTTCATATTCCTGAGGTATATGTCAATCGATCTTTGAAAGTAACTCATACAAATCTAATGCCTTCCGTTATATGACACTCTATTAATTAAGGATTGTTGTTGCACATATATCATACGCTACATAACGATCTCTCAGTGTATGTTTCTCTGGAGATGTTTATGTCTCAAATATCTGGTCATTGAGTTCTGAGTATGTATTTTCTCTTTGCAGATAGAGCTCTATTTATTCGCCTAAATGAAAGTTCTAAATCGCGTTTGTGAGGAGCGTAACGTTATATCGTCGCACAGGTGCTGTACGATTAAAGAAAAAGTCGTTTTGTCCTCTCTCGAGTTCTGGTATTAACTCCTGTATTTACAATAGTGATCTAATTAGTTTTTCATCCGTAAATGAAATGTGCTGTTGATGTAAACAGTATAGTGTGTGCCACTAACATCTGCGTTATTTCTTTGCTCAGATATAGCAAGATGGGGAGGACTCACTTTTTGTAGTGTATGCTCTCACTACTGTTTGGCCGTTGGTTGTTTAGGTAGTCTTCATTTGATTCATATAACTTATGTGTATATATTGAGAATTTCCCATGTTGGGGACTCCGGTTGTACGATCTATGTAGATTTCGGGTCTAGAGATTCCAGTGTTAAGGTCTGTACTGCGTACACTTCTACACTCGTCATCAGTCGCACGCCTCACGCTAGGTGCGAAAGGGCTCTTTCATTGTAGTGTGATCTGAGAAGAGTCGGGTTCTACTCGCTATACTAGAGAAAGAATCTGCTGTTCATCCTTCTGTTTTTCTCGTCGGCCATGTACTGGCAGCGAGTATATGTGAATTAGAATATTACGTTTATAGTAATTATCTATTTGGCTGATTTATGTAAGATCTTTGTGAAGATAAAAATTCTTGGGATAATTACATCGAGATTTATAAGTTTAATTTGAAAGAGGTCTCGTTGTATGTTTTGTTCTCTTTAAACACACTTGCAACGTGTTGTTCTATGCTCTCTGGGCTACAGCTGTCCCTCGAGACTCGTCATATTCATCTGATATCTGAACAGGCGCGCGAGAATAAATGGAATGGTGGGGGTTTAAGATTCTCAACCCGCGGGGGAGGATATAAGGAGATTTATTCGTGCATAGGCTGCCTTAGATCTACCTTTAGAGTGTATCCGCAATTCATACAACGACATGGAGTTTTCAGCTTATATAAACATGGATGGGGCGGTCCGCAAACTCTGCACTGTGCACTAGGTACTTGGACTAGAGAATGTTTCGTGACAGCAGTCGCTGGAGCTGAAGTTATTATTCATATTGAGATATTATGCGCCTGTAAAACAGTAAATTATTGAAAAGATTTGAGAAAATCTTTAGGATAGGTACGTTATATAGAAGGGTTTAAATTACTATAATAATAGGACATTGGTATATTTCTGCTATTTATTAGATTATGGATATAATGTATTATGTTATAAATACCCGTCTAATATAACACACTAAAACACACCATACTAGCTTAAAACAAGTTTTAAGAGATAACACTCGCAAACAATTGTACAACTTAGCTATATACAACCCACTCTTCTCACAATATACACATACTAGATCCATAGTATCCTTAACGTGGAGTGTCACAATTGTAATACACAGACATACACCAGTTATGTGATATCTACTTCTGAGAGAATTTTATTCCGTAAGTAAAATTACACTCAACACTTTTGTACTGAACTACATAACTATCTAACTATATTCTCTATTGTATCTTATTGGTTAATGTGCTTGGGAAAGCCAGACTCACAGTAACAACAAATCATCACATATGGAGATACTGCACGTTTCAATATCGGGAAAAGACACACACCACGTCATACTATCTACAGGCATTATATCTATTTAGTAAGCGCAACTCTCCTAACTAACTATTGGAAATTTGTCCAACACGCGCGAGCGAGTTCTTCTCAAATAACAGAGTAATTAAAACTATGCGCAGATCACAAGATCATATTGATATCACACTTAACCTGATTTATACGTGTTAGATATTGCCTTGATAACGATTATAACTCACTATTATTAAGTCTTAATGACCAAAAACGTTTTCCATTAATATTGTAGAATAAATATTTCATCTACGCACTTATATCACACTTAAGTAAATTTTTAGCACACACGCATATCATCTAATCATCCCACAAAAATATTTATTACACATGTATCCTGGTAATCCGAAATCTTTATTGCCATTCACATAATACACTATCATATCATCATGTTTGAAAAAAATGTAATTCACTAACTCTTTTTGTTTCTCCCCCAAATCCCAAATTCCAACGATTCCAGTTATGATATATTATTGTCCATGATTGGTCATAATTCCTATTTCCCTCCCTTATATTCTTGCACCGCTGTCCTCTCGGATTCGTTTGGTTGCCACTTTGGATCCTGAATCCTGAACTTATGCTACATAATCAATACATACACTGATGCGCATTACTTCAACGACTCAAAAATTTCTCACACTATGTAAAATAAAGTCTATTTCATACAACTCCAAATTGACAAAATAAATATATAAATAAATAATAATCCCAAATTCATATACTCTTCTCCTCACCTGCTCACTATCTCAGTCACTTCGACTCATGGCGGAATTGCGACATCTGTTAATCTAGCAACTTTAGTTTATCGAATCGAAACATATACCGCACTCATGTTATATAATTTGCTCAGGAGACAAACATATAAAATAACTTTACCATCAAGAGTCGATCGCTGCTCTATAGCTATCAGACAACTATGTCTATGATTCATACTACTCTCTCACACCTATCGCATACTGTTATTTAACACTAAAATAACCTTATCAATATTTACATTTATCTTTACATAAAGTAAACAGATAATGACTATTCACTGACAATCTAAGATAATACATAACTGAAACCAGAAATATTAAATAAAAAAGACGAAACTTCAAAATGAGAAATAGATAGTATTTTTGTGCGAGAGAAAACAATCCTAATACATGTTTACACAGATCCGAGTAGCCCTTCACTTGTTGGAGGGGTTATAGTAAACAGAATTAGAGGTAAATCCACTGATACTTTGCGATATTATACAAATAACTATAAATGGACACACACGCACTGTCACACACCCTCTTTTCCTTGAATAAATAAATCTATTGCGCACAAAGGCGTTAAAACCACGGCCACACGAGCAGTCACGATGGAACACTACGGCCTCCACGACATGCACTAACTGAATTAGATAGCACGTATAACTTCTTGATCGTACGATCCGAATTCACTGTGTGAATAGAGAGATGGCCATCATGTGGATTGGCGTGGTGCTATAACTGAGACTCTGATAACATCTATCTGTTCAGACACATTTCTTATACTCTGAATTTACTTCTTTAAAATTTATATATCGTTATAGAACTCCGAATTATTCATATGTTTTCTATCAGTCTGATTGACACATGAGACCTAGGAATAAGTGCGAAGAGAGGTCACTCTATCCAGTCAGCGTTGGTTTACGAAAGTATGCGGCTCCACAGATCTCCTCCTGGGTATCACAAATTATAAGTACATAATAAGTATATATATTTAATAAAATTAATTAATATATATATAATCTAATATATATCATAATATATATTATAATATATTATACGTATATATATATATATTATATATTAAATATATATATTAAATAATATATTATAATATATTATATATATATAATATACTATTATATATATATCATAAGGATAATGCAACCTAAACCACCCAAACTTCTACAATAGCGTATAACAAAACCATAGAATTCATAATATCTAATAACCCTAATATAACTCCAATCTAATATAAAATATTTTGTATTCCCAAACTGAACCTAAGTGAACACCGAAAATATAACATATTCCCACTTTTTATTTTCCATATATTATTATACTATTCTCAAACGTACTGTCAGTTCCCTTAACTATCATGTCTAGAGCGAGTATTCATTGGAACATTTCAAGCCCGGGTGAATCTGTGGAAGAATGCTCGGTTGATAGGAGCTAGCAGGGTAATTATTGGTAATCCTTCACATAGACAGCTCTGAGACCTGGGTTAGTCTATAATATGTAGAAAGTAGTATAGTATTAATACTATATATTATATATATATATTAATATATATATATATAATATCTTATATATATTAAACTATTACGCTTTACTGATAATAAAAATATTATATTAAATATTAATATATTAAATATATATTAATATATATATATATATATCTATATAATATAATTATCTATATATATATATATTAATATTATATATATATTATATATTATATATATATAATATACTGGTAATGATATTATATAGTATTATATTAATAATTAATATATATTTAATATATATATATATATACTATATATATTATAATATATATATATATATAAAATATATATATATAATAAATATATATATATATAGTATATATATATCTAATATATTAAATTTATAATATATTAATATATATATTAATATTAATATATATATATTTATATATATATATATATAAATATATTATATAATATTATAATATATATATATAATATATATATATAATATATTATATATATATATAATAATAATACTATGATAATTATATATATATATATTATATATATATATATATTATATATATTAGTTATATATTATATATTATATAATATATATATATATACATATATATATATAGTATATATATATATATATATATATATATATTATAAGTATAATATTATAATATATATATATATAAATATACGGTATATATATATACGGTATATATATATATATTATAATATATATATATAATATATATAATATATATAATAATACATATTATTATATATATATATATATATTATATTTATTATATATATATATATATATTATATAATAATATAATATATATATTTTATATATATATTATATATATATTAAATATATATATATATATATATAATATAATATATAATTATATATTATATATATATAGTATAGTATATATATATATTATAGTATATATATAATATATATATATAGTATTATATATATTATAAATATATATATATTATATATATATATATAATATAATATATATATATTATATATATATATATATATATATTATATACGGTGCATATATACTATATATATATATATACATTATATATTATGTATATTATTATATAGTAGATATATATATATATATATATAGGTTATATATTATATTATATATACTATATAGTATGTAGTAGGTATATATTATTATCACTCACTATATGTACTATATATATGTATAATATTTATATATATATATAATATATATATATATATATATATATATATATATATATATATATATAATAATATATATTTATATATATATATTATATATAATAGATATATATATTATAGTATATATATATATAATATATATATTATACCATAGAAATCCTTTTTTCTTAATGTAAATATTTGCACTGGTTGAAATATTTATCAAAACATATATAAAAGTTTCAATTACGAAAAATATTGCTTACGTTTTTCAAATATTCATCTATTAAATTATCAAGAATAAGAGTAAAATTAGTTAAATAAATTAAAGGTTAGTGTTATGAAATAATAAAAGTAATTAAAAATATTGTAAAAAAAGATATACAAAAACTATGTAAAGTTTAATAAACATATTTGGAGAAAAGTGAAAACTATGTAAAGTTTAATAACATATTGAGAAAAGTGCTATCTATCATATGACCAAATTTCGCCCCAGAATTATGATGCTATTAGAAGGTAAAATCCCTTTTAATTTTAAAGTATGTTTTTAAGGTGTAAATATAAATTAAGATTTCAGCAAATGTTATACAACTCAAGTCTGAAATACCAAAAATAATAAATTTCAAAACCAGTATTGGGTTAATTAGTTCAATGAGAATTAATACTCGCAAATGAGAGATAGTTAAACTCTGAAAATTCTGAATAATAATGCTTAAAAAACTTTGAAAAATCATTAAAATTTAAATGGCAACCATGACACCACAATTTTATTCATATAACACTGATC
The DNA here is from genome assembly GCA_015478945.1 of Trachelipus rathkii. Lineage (NCBI taxonomy): Eukaryota > Metazoa > Arthropoda > Malacostraca > Isopoda > Trachelipodidae > Trachelipus > Trachelipus rathkii. The sequence continues at coordinate 22,166 of JABUQX010127895.1, forward strand.
AGCAAAAAAAATCATAATGTCTCTCAGTAAACTTAAAAACCATTTTTCATTATTAAAAATAAATTTATTTAAACTAAGATTATAGCAATTAATTTTTAATTTATCATTAATTTTCCGTTCAATTTGGCAACTAACTTTCCCCTTAAAAGGCAATTTTATGAATAGAAGTTCCTTTCGTACTGTTAATTTGACCGGAAGAGGTTGCTCGGATTTCGAAGAAAATCGTTTTTTAAAAATATTTTCAATGAGAAATCCGGGGAATCCATTTGTCAGGAAAAGTGTTCAGAGGAAATCTAATTCATTAAAAGATTAATATAAGACGTAGAAATTTTTAG
>JABUQX010127896.1:0-12825 GCA_015478945.1 Trachelipus rathkii
GGTAGACGAATCGATGCAGGATTTTAAAAGAACTTATGGAGATGGTTAATTTAATTCCAAATTTGTAATACACTCATTCCACTTCGTGTATGAGCAGCCACAATAATGTACTACGAGCATGCTTATATTATACTAACAACTAGCAGCTTATTACTTATTTTTAAGCAAGCAACTTATTGCTTGTTTTAAGCTACTTACTCTTACTCTAAGAAAGCAATTTGTTGTTTACTCTAAGCAAGCAACCTATTGCTTACTATAAGCAAGTAATTTATTGCATGTTTTAATCAACTTATACTAAGGATGCCACCTATTGCTTTCTATAACCAAGCAACTTATTGCTTACTTACTCTGAGCAAGGTACTTATTGCTTAATGTAACAGGTAACATGTCGCTCAGGTGAACTAGTAGCTTATTGCTTATGTTAATGTTTATTTGTCCTTTTCAATTAATTTTTAGGTGCTTCATTTATGTGTCGATATTCCTACTGTTCAAGTTGCTGTTGAAAGATTATAATTAACATGGGTGTTAAAATTAATTAAGAATATATTGGTATGTAAACATTAATTAGTAATGTGTGCGTTTGCTGATATTATATATTTTTCTATTTGGGTAACTGGTCAGCAAAATATTTCTTTTTTCATCTTAGCCATCTATTAAAAATTTAATAATCCTTTTAATAATCCTAAAATAATCCTTTTTGTAATTTTAGGTGACTATATATAGTAGTATCGTTATATAAAAATATATGATTATTTAGTATTTATTTTATGTTATTATATATATTTAGTGTATTTTTATTTGTTGTTATATTGCGTTTTGTTTTTTATTATTATTTTTTATATTGTTTGCACTGTTCTTCTATAAAAAGTTTTGTACGTTTTAAAATTTATGTTAGTAGTATATGTCGAGTATGCATTTCGTGTTAAAGAGAGAAAGAGAAAAATATTATAAAAAATCCAATTATCCTATTACGCTGCAATAGTAGAATTTAAAGAGAAATAATTGAAACAAATCATTTGCCAACGTACTGTAATGTTACTAAGTTTAGCGCGAGATTGTATTTGTTATCAAGCCAGCAACTTGAGCTCATTATGACGTGCTTTCTCGTTCTGTGAACAATAGAAGATTTTGTCCCTAAGTTTTCCACTTGTGCTTGAAGGGAACTTAAGAGATTTACAGAATTAAATGTTATTTCAGATCTACAGTTTGCTCCAGATTAATTTATCATATACTGTTACTCTATTTCGATATCCTTTTAGGTTCATACTTCGTTTTCCTTATTTGGTTTTGTGATCGGCTGAGTGGATTGTTATTAATCTTTACTTTTTTTAAGGTATTAATTTATATTATATTAATATAAATATTATTAATATTATATTATTTATTAAATAAAATTTAAACCAACGATTACAAAGTTTTATCGAAACTCGTCTGCTTTTTATAATTCCAAATTAAGTGCAGTCCGTTGCAAGATTTATTAGTATAATATTTCCTTTTTGCCATGACGTATATGTGAATGCTGTGAATGATGAATATTAGAAACGGCTATGCCATTCCGTACGTTTTCCTGATTGTATATAACTTCGTGTATATAGACTATTGATATTTTAACGTAATATTTCGGAACTTTTAGATATCTTTGTCCGCGAGAGTATTGTATTATATAAGTTTTTATTTAGTATAGTATTTTTTGCGCTGGTCTTATGATCTAGGGAGATTATGAGTGATATATTTAGTTGTAGTGAGTAATTTGATTATTATTATATTATTGACTATTATTAAATAGCTTATAGTTATTTTATTATATGTTTATTACTATATATATTATGCAAAAAAATGATTAAATTGTATCAGGTATGGTATATAATTTTGTATCGTAGTTATATGCAATGTATAGGTTGTTTTAGGTTTGGTTTTATTATTGAGTTCTTGTATACTAAGTTATTAATTAATTATCTTTAGTTATTTAAGGAGGTTTTTTATTTTTGTCTTTTTTTTGCGTTTTTTTTTTAGTTTCTATGTAGTTGGGCTCATGGTTTGATAGTGTAAATTTGTATTTTAGAATCTCTGTGAAAATTTAAGTTGAGCGATCTGCAAGATGAATTATAAAAAAATAAATAGAAGTATAAAATAGAAAAAAAATATTTATACTAGAATGTTACTTATTTATGCTTGTTTTTTATTTCTACCGATTTTTTGTAAAATTGGGTGTCCTTTTATGTACCCGTCAAGATTATTTGTTATTATGAAAGCTTTTGGAGTGTTGAACGATACGTTCTTGAGATTATGCTCGAAGCCTTCCTATCTCCTAATTTTTCTTGCACATTGTACAATTATGTGAATTATGATATTGTTGATGGATCTCTTTGTTAAGAGATACTATTTCTCGGATCTAAACGTGAGGTGTTTCTATTTTTCTTGCGATCAGGATGCATAATTAGGATCTAGTGTATTATATAAAGTATTTATAGAAACAAAGACAGATTACTTTTTCATTATATTGGTGTCCAAAGAATAAAAGAACATATGAGAGTAATATATCTTAAAAAACGTTTTATTGTTTATTTTTTTTTCATATCATTCAATAAGTGGTAAGTATTATTCCCATAAGTGTTTTTTTTTTTTTTTATGTCCTAACCTGAATATATTTTATAACAATTAGGCTGTGTACAATCATCTTGTGTTCTAGTTATTGTATGAGTAGTATATAATTTTAATATTTAGGAAATCTGTATTTCTTAAAAAAAGTAAATGCTTCAACGGAGGTAAAGTGTTCTATTTTATGTCTTTGGGGTAGTAGTTTAGTTGATTGCCCTCACAGTTATTTTGAGTGGAGGGCATTGAATATGTATAGTAGAGATCTTCATCGTTAAATTGATTAGTTTAGATATTAACTAATTGCCTAACTATTGTTTTTATTCTATTGCTAGTTAAGTCAAAAAAGTATTTTAGAGTCAAGGTTTAGATTTAATAATAATATAAAATAATATGGATTAATGAATAATGATGATAAATATGATTAATATATATGAATATAGATTATATTATTATATATAATTGAATAATAATAATAATGAATAATGAATAATAATATAGATTGTAGAGAATATGGGTATTTAGATAACAGGAGCCCTTAAACGCCATTCATTTCGGAGTATGGGTTATTGTGTTCCCAAACTGGATTAGTTTCACTAATGTTGGTAATTTTAGGTTCACATGAAGATGGAAATGGAGACATGTCTATTGTTACCTCTTATAAATATATCTTCTTTTTCCTCTTATATTTTTGTATTACTATGATTTTCTTTGTGTTTTGTGAGTAAATTAAAACCCCGTATAAATTGAAGTTTAAAGTTTTTATAGGTTGGTGTATTTTGCGATGTATTATTCGGTAAAGAAATTGTGTGAAATAGTCAACTATCTTGTGTTGGTAAAGCCTGCCTCTTTTTATTTCTTTTTCTGTCATATTATTTATTTGTTCTATCGGATTCTCATGTAATATATTTTTTTTGTCTTTGAATAGGGATGCGATGTTGGACCAGATTTCTCTTTCTCTTGAATTCGCTCTTGAGCAGCTGATTATTTTCTCCTTCTCTCATTCTGGTGTGCTGTGTGGACCTAAAGAAATAGGCTTTACGTGAAACCACATAGGTGAATCTAGTTGAGTTACATAAATTTTATTTAGGATTTGAATTATAAGAAAAAATAAACGTACATGTGAGTTTTGAAGCCACCATGGTTGTTTTATATATATAAATATTATATATTTATTTTAGGTCTATTTAATAGAGAGTGAAAACTCTTGTATATATAGGCTTTAGTATGGTTGCTAATCATAAGATATGTACCTAATTTACTTTGTATACGGTTGTTCTAAGGGAATAGGGATATTATATATTTATATATTTGTAGTTAGTTTCCTGACTCTATAGGCCTCTATCTGTGTGAAGACTGCACTATCTTATTATATATTTATTGTTTTGATATAAAGAATGATTATGCGTTTACTATTAAGCTGTATGTAACTTGTAATAGTCTATTGTTATCAAGTTATTGATATTATTATTTAATATTAAGTTATTCTTTGAGAGGATATTATGATGAGGTTCAGCCAAAGAGCCTATCTGAGACTGTATATATTAGGTGTTGATAAAAAAAAAAAATATAGTGAAGAGAAAGAGAAAGTTAAAAATTAGAATGCACAGCAAAGATTTGGAATTAATGATAGATGAAAATTATACATTTTTTTCAATATTTAAAATCTAGGTTACAATAGATTATTTGCTCGAGAGTGATTGGATGTAGTAATGTCTTCAAAGACCAGAATTTAAAATTGTTTGTTGATAGAGTATAATTTATTTTGTGATCGGTGGCAAGCCAACCTCATATTTTCAATCAAGTTTTAAAATCTCTAGTGCCAAGACAAAGGGAGGGTTTCATCTAGAGAGAGAGGGGCTATTGATTTTAATCAGTATATAACTGAATAAATTTAGATTCAACAGTGCTGGATATTAGAATTTAATAATAGGCCGTACTTGGACTATAATGAGTTAAAGGGTCACATTTTTAGGCTAAAAGAGACAATCTTAAAAAGACACTGAAAGTGATACTTTACACTGAGATAAATATATATTTAAATATGTTTACTTGCTGAGCGGTCTCAAGTAATTTTTCATCCTGACACATGAACCACTTATGTCCAATAACATCGTGTAGAAAAAACATGAGAACAAACTTGATTTAGTGCAACATCATAAATTAGGAACAACTACCGTATAATCAATTAATATTTGACTGAAATAATGGCAATACTTCTTTTAGGACCTCTTTGTATCAAGCAAATCCGAATCAACTAAAACCCGAATGACGAAGATTGAGGGGGGTAAGTTTCCCCCTCCATCCCCGTAAAAAAAAAAATAAGATAGTTTTCACGCCATTAACACCAGTAGAATCTACATCCATCCATTCACTTCAATCTACACATAGTACGGTATATTAATTAAAAGATTCACATATTATATATATAGACAATATATAATATAGTAAGATATACTATAGTGCTTTAAAGAGTATAGCGCCTATCGCGTTATGAAATTTCCGCTCTTATTTATTTTTCTGAGTGATTTTACGTTTATTGAAATTTTAACCCTTCTATAAAATATGTCTAAATTAACTTTAGATATTTTAAAAAACCCTTTATAAAATAATTTCACTATAGTAATGCGATTATGAACTGCACCATTTGAATAGAGAACGCGGAATGAGCGTCCCTCAGCTTACCGCTCAGATGCCAGAACTCTGCGGCTATTGCAAGTAAGTGCGTCATCGCTACGGGTCATGGTTCTTACCGTTAAGGATTTAACATAAATGGTCGGTGTTTTCTGACATGAAGAAGTGAAAGTAGGTGTAAATACGAAGAAAAGACAGGTATTGGGCTGTATAGTTCTAATGCGCAGTTTGGTGTTGAAGGAACCAATGAAATGAGCGTGAGAAGAAACTGCTACTTTTTGCCCAAAACATATATTTATGGTTATGCATAGCCGGAGAAAGTGGCACCATACTCTCCATTTCTTTTGGCAATGGTTTTGTTTTCCACATGGCTTATCATTGCGAAGCATAATAGCGAGTTCCACTTGGATATAGTCCCCTTCGCCGTGGAAATGAAGGAACTGGTTATTATGTGAAAAGAAACCATAATTCAGGAACAAATCATAAGAAATGAACAAGAAATATTGGACAGTTCTTCTAGACAATCGAAAGGAAATGAACATATGAAAATTCTATCATAGGTTCCAAAAGGAATTCCTCTCCTATGAAAGTATCTCTGAAAGTAGTTAAAAAACAAATAGTTTGTGAAATATCGGACAAGACCGAAACTCAATGTTTTATGGAAGCATATTAGTAGAATGTATCTTTGGTTTTTCCAAATCTGCGAAGGTAAATAGAGGAAGAAAAATATATAGCATGAGGATAAAAGGGGGTTAACTCAAATGTGTCTTTCTCTAAAGAACAGGTATTTGGAAATTATGTTATCTTATCAAATTTACGATTCCCTTTTATGCGGTCTAAAAAGAAATTAAAATTTTATTTCGAGTTATTATGGTCCTTGGTAAATCACTTTGACCGAAAAATTTGTGATACTGGTCAATCGTTTGGTAGCTTTCCTTTAATTTTATTATTCCTAGTAACGACTAGTTTCTTACTTTTACTGGCCTAAACTTTTGGTCGTTGACTAGAGTTAATAATCAGTGACATTCGTGTATTGATTTAAAGGAACAAGATTATGTTAAAGCTTTTTACCCTGCTTTGGTTCTTTGGACTTTAGTTTCATTCGTATACCATTCAGACTATCAAAATTTCTTTTTATAAATAAAATATTATATTTAAAAAAACAAACATATTATAATGAGAACCAAAGATAATTAAGATTTACAAACGATTTTTATATGATTTAGAACAACATTGTATTAAAAAGAAATATTGAATCTAATAACCTTAGTGTAAAGCTTAAGAATAGTTATTTTAAAATGTTAATTTTTAGGAAGGGGATTAAAATCTCACCGAGGATAAGATTCCTTAGCTGGGTAAATGCTGAAGCAGATACACTCGCAAATAGGAATATATATGGTCAAGAGGCCTAGAAAGGTTTAATAAGAATCCATTCTCTTCCACACAGGCATCTTTCCCAAATCTATACTCTACATTTACTAGCTAGGAAGCAATTGGGCTAGACAATTACTGGTATGTTGCAAACACCTTTTGTTTAGATACCTCATGTGGTTGCGGCCCACAATTTCTATAATTACTTCGTCAGTACCTATTAAATTACGATTTCAAAACATGCCCTTTTAAATATAGTATCAAAAAGCCATTAGTATGGATGCCTTACTACTAAAAAATGTTATAATTGTTTATTATTTAGGCAAACCACTACTGTTTTAAAACAACTGTTTAGTATATCAACATTTTAAAAAAATAAAAAAATTAACGGAAGTGGTTCATGTGCTTATCATCTTCCTGACTTAAAACGTGCTAAGCGTGAAACAAATTATTAATGGAAGCGTCAATAACTATCCTCTTCCAAATAAAAAAAATGCAAGGCGTTAAATACAAAATGTTAAAATTACGTGGCAAAGATTAGAATTGTTACTCACCTTTTCGTCAAGTTATTTTTTATCTTTCTTTTAAATATAAAATTCTTTTCTTTTCGAATTTGTTTTCCCCATGAAAACTGGGGCCCTCCCTCGATGATGAACTTCCGGTAGGTGTGGGATTGATAAAATAGAATAAAACATTATCGGCAAAAAATTATTTCAATTTTTACCATCTGAAACCGATTGGTTGTCAAAATTTTGATCGTGAATTATGACCCAAAGTGCGAAGCGTAAAGTGCATAATTATCTCTCATTAAAACCTAAGTTATTTGTCTTATAGACACAAAAACAAAAAAAAATATCTTAATGCTATGCAAGCATCTTATTTAGCATAAAACCCGCTTAATATTTAATACAAAACGTCCCCTAATGTCTCTAAACAAAACAACCAATCGTAATATTTCTGGCGGAGTGGGAACTGAAAGTCTCCTATAGTCTCTTATGTTCCTCGCTAGCATTTAGTGTCATTAACTTTGTTTAATAAAGCCCAACAGAAGGCCATTCCGCGAACTTCACTTATGCTCTATTTGTGCTAAAAGCTTATTGCTTATTTCTCTTTCTTTTTTACCTTTAAAATGTTCCAAGCTCGTAGCTTATGGGAACTTGCAATAAATTCTATCATTTATTGTAGGGAACGATATGATATCCTGAATGAAATTAAAAAGTTCATAACTATGAAGCAATTCGAATATTATACTGGCGGTTACTCTTTTTATACCATTTCAACTGTCAATTTTAATATTCTATCATCTCCATCTATCTTAACATTGTATCCTCTTTCTATTATCCAATCTTTTCATCTATTTTTCCGTCTTATCCTATTTCTACCATTCCCTCACTATCTTCTCCTGCATTATCTATCAAGATATTATTTCCCAACTACCCTGATTCTTCCCAATGAGTCCACCCTCTCCCTTCGCCTTTTTCCCTCAAATCCTCAAATCTTTCTTAAAGCTCTTTCTCCCTTCGTATATGCTCATAGTCCTTCAAAAAAAAAAAAAACTTTTAGCCTTTTTTCTTATTTAGTCCCGTCGTATCGTAATACATTCTTAAAACATATTTTTTAAAAGGTTCTTTATACAAATGGTTAAAACAGTATTGAATTAATCTATTCTAAGATCTATCAAAGTTACATCTAAATTCTAAGATAAGAGTTCTTATGAATAGGGTATTAATTCCCTGAGGAAATTTTTACTAACTTTTTAAAGAATATATACTATCTAAGCTAATTTACTTAAATTTTTAAGACAAATCGTCAGTCTAATCCAGGCTAAATATGAAACAAAAAGAAAACTCGGAAAACCTATTCGCCAATCACCAATTGTTAAAAACTCTCTAACAAAACGATTGTCGAAACACATCTTAAAATCTATACTTAGCAACAAATAAGTAACAAAAATACTGAACAAAACATTCGAATAAAAACTACTGAACTATTCGCCAACACCAACTGTTAAGCTCTCTATACAGTAATCGATTGTCGAAAGTAACATCCTTAAAATGCATATTTATAAACAAAATAAAGATACAACTACTTGTTTTATTTTTTAATCATGTTGAGATTATTTTCGTTCATCATTGACTTTTAGCTTAATACGATTATCTTTCTAGTCGCTCTGATTCTGATCCTGTTTCTGTATCCCCCTGAATACTTCTTAAACTTCATCTCACTGTTCCAAATCGCTACACTAGTAGAATAATCTCTCCAGAACTTCTGAAACTTTTGGATCAAAATGTGCGCTGACAAAATTCAAAGAGAACGTAATCGTTGGTTGAAAAGCTAACCCTGAAATGCCTAAATATTAAAGCAAGATACAAGCAATAACTGGTGAGGAGTCATATATTTTTCCCCTAAATTATACTCTAATTCTCTACCGTAGGATATCCATTTCCGACATCTTAATTCGCTGGCCGAAGAAAAGTGACATATCTTTGGAAGGAATGCTTTGACACTTTTCTCACCTATGTCATACTTAAAACTAAGAACGTGTTGCACACCTTTCTCTCTTGCCTATCCCATCACGCAGGGGTATCGTTTTGATATCTTAATCCCTACTGAAAAGAAGTGTTCTTTGGGGAAAATGTGGCTAAAGTCTCTATTAACTACATAAAATCATTCAGCTTATAGCCTAATATTCGTAATCCAAACTAGTACATGCAATTAGAAATATAAGCCTAATAGATTGCAAAATATTTCTCTAATCCACTACCAAATATTGACTCAAATTCCCTTTGGCAATTTTTGCTTCTTTTCTTCATCTTGTCTGGGGGGTACTTGCAACTCTTTCCCTTCACGTCCCTTACTCTTCTTGGGGGGTACTTGCAGCTCTTTCCCGTCACGTCCCTTACTTTCATCGCCTCTCATACGATTGTCAGAGGTGGCTTTGAAATTGCAGCAAAAACTCAAATAAGATTTATATACTAGAGAAAAGGTGTTTACAGGACCTAAAGAACCTAATCAACGTGCAATATATTACCTAATCCAGACTATAAAAGTAACTAAATATAAAGCAATTTATATACCCCAAATCCATGAGATTCTTTCTTTCGTAATTACAGTCATTAGGCGGTGCCTTTCAGTTCTGTGATCTTTCTTTCGGCTGTCGTTCGCCACTATCGGGCCAACTGAGACTAGCTATAGCCTACCAAATCCCTTATTTGAGTGTTCACTTAACCACCTGTTCAAAAGGTCTTATGAAGACAGAGTTAAGGCGAGTATACCAATAGATTATTGAAGAGAAAATGTCACGAACACTCTCATCAGGTTTGTCGGCTATCTCAGGAGGACCTAAGTGTGAATTTTGATGTCTGTCCCGGATACATCTGCCAATCAGAACTTTGGAAACATTGGCCTAATTTTGGTAATATTATAGATAAGGAGAAATTCATGATGAGGCAAAAATCATGCAAATGATTAGACAAAATGAATATATTGCAAGATAAACTATGACAACTTAAGATTAATAAACTTTCTTAATCCAGTCTAGGTGTGTTATTTACACAGAAATACATATTATAATATCATATAAAGAATCCTTATATATCCAAATTTTTCGCTTCTACTGACAGATAAATCCATACACATAAGTTGTTTTATAGGGTATTTTCCGGACTCTAAAAAAAAAAATGTTTTCTTAGCGATCTTTTTCGGTTGGCAATCTTCTCCTCTCTCCTGATTTAAGGCACTTCCAACTTCTCACAACTAAAACTTTTTTAGTATCTTCCACAAGAGGGGTGAGCAATCACTGTGAAAGTGAACTTAAATCTGTCAATCAGAGTTCTTCTGAGGGTACTTGGGCATTTTCGCTTCTCTGAATTTTGCCTTTTCCGCAATCTCCCATTGCTTCCTCATTTACCGATTCTCCTTTCTCAAACTGAAGATTGATTTAAGCCATTGCTTCATTACCAAGACCGAAATCTGTGTCTTACCCTATTAGTTTTTCGAAAGCGAAATGTAACCAGTGTGCAAACTTTCCTTTTTTCAATTTTAAATTTTTATTATTTTAAATTTCTCTCTTTCTGACTTCTTCAATTTACCTATACTTCCTTCTCTATAAGACGGGCTTTCGGAGTCCACCATCCTGTTGCCATCTTTTTAGAAGAGCTAGCTATACTAAACATGCTTCCAAATCCCTTTTTTAAAGCAAAGTAAGAAATTTACTTTGGTATATTCCGTTCCAAATCCGTGGAAATTCCTCAAGCAATCTCTAAAGACACAAACCCTAACGGTCTATTCCCCTGTCTATAGGTTCCTGATCGAGATTTTGGGTCTCTTTGCTTTGTATATGAATTCTTTCTTGGCTTTCCAACAGAATTGAGAAATTTATTAGTTCGATCTTTTTAATAAAAATTCAGAAAAATAAAATGAAAATGTTGGCAACTACTTAAAGATTTTAATCTGTCGCTATCCATAAATTACAGAAAAGTGCTATTCGACCGAAATAGATGTCATTTTCCGCAAAATGACATGTACAGATGACATAAAATACACACACATATATATATATATATAAATAGATATAAAAAGAAATGATTAAATTTTATGCGTATAAAAAGAAACAACAAACTTGGATTATCCATTATTTTTCCGAGTCAGTGTGAATCTTACTAATTTCCTCTCTCTCTCTTTCCCCCTTTGACCTATCTGATCGACGTGACCTTCATATTTTTTGTCAGATATCTGTCTGGAGAACCAAATTGACTTTCTTTTTTCTAAAATGAATAAAAGAATTATTAGCAAAACAGTAAACATATTCACCTAAATGCCTGTACACCGCGTATACAGATCTTTTCCTCGACTCACATTATGTAGTGCTTCCGGATGTGTTGATGGTTTTACCCCATGCTTAACCTTAGACTGACTGGGAACCATGCTTTCTCGGGAATGCTAGCTACATGAATGTCCACAGGGCCCCTTCCTGGAGGCCTGTCGGGGTTATAAGCATTCCGCCTTATTCAACCCTTTATCTCGGGGTTACTAACAAGAAAACCGAACGGTGTAATGCTAGATCTTCATTATGTTTATCGCTGGAAAAAATGTGCTTATCTATTCAAACCCGTTTTTCCCTCTCTTTCTGGACTTCACAAAAAATTTTAATAATCAAACCAAGTTTAAAATTTAGATCAAAACTAAAAGCATCCCCATATGTAAAAGCGCTGTTAAGTTCCTGTGTTTTAAGTGAAATATTCGCATGCATATACTCACTTACACATACACACATATATAATATATATATATATATTAGTAGTAATATTAATATATATATATTATTATATATATTATATTATATATATATATATAATATATATATAAATATGTTGTGTATAGAACATTTATACCTTAAACAGCTGGATATTCGTTTAAAAACTTTTCTATTTTTTAAAAGCCGTATTATTAAAAAATCTTCTTTCAAAACCGCCAATGAATCTATACATCATAATACTTTACTAATGGAATGTATAAAGAAATTTACTTAAAGAAAAATTTAAAGGTATTTATTTCTTATTAATTACTTTATATGTATTATTTTCTTTACTGCTATTTATCATGCAAACTTACTTTTTTAAACTATTCTGTAAAGATTAAGAGACTTGGCAATTTTTAAAACTCATACAGCCATAAAATTTAATCAACTATTTCTACGGCGTTTTTACACCTAATAACTTCGCAAGTAGATCCAACACATGCACAGATCAGGTGTAGCTGGATATACATAACATATTATCTACAACTGAACATACATACATGCAAATATATATTATATAATATATATATATATATATAATTATATAATATATATGATTATATTTATATTATATATATATATATAATATATATATATATATATATATTATATATATATATTATTAAAGATTCGGACATGGAATGAATCTGAGATTTCTCGTTTTATGGAGAGATGGGGTTGCTTGAGCTTTAAAGGCGTGCAACCGAATAGTTAGTTGATCTCAAAAGCTTTCCGTTTTAAGGTTAATTTGGGGTGCTTTACACATATAAAAATTATTATATATATATATATATATATTATATATATATATATAGGAATAATATATTATATATATAATAATTATTATATAATTATATATATAATATGATAATACACAAATTATATATATACCTTCACTCCCTCTTCCCCTTCCTCTCTCTTCCCCT